>ADNK01000862.1:67500-72500 GCA_000320545.1 Bigelowiella natans CCMP2755 | reverse complement strand
TCAGCAGCTCAATCACGCATGTGCACGTCGCAACACTGCTCAGCATCGCACATGACACATGCACTTGTACTTGGTGTGCATGATGTGTGCCACGCATCGATCTCTTCTAGCTGCCAGCTAGCGATGTGTTGATTATGACACACTAGCTAGATCAAACAAGATGTGTGCTAGTGGTGAGCATCAGCTAGCTTGCTCTAGAGCCGCAGCCATTCTAGCATTAATGCATTCTAGCATTGTGTATGACTAGATGGGTGCAGGCGAGATCATTGATGCAAAGGTAAAAATGCCATCCGCCATTCGATCCATTGATCTACAATGATGCACATCTAAACATCTAAACGCACCTGCCGTGCTAGCGTGGCAGGTGCATGCATCGCACGCGTGTTCGCATGTGTCACCATCTGGCCTGTCTGCTGGCTCCATTCCAGCATCACCAGCCATGGGTTGTGAACGTGCGCGGTTCACACTCTAGCATTGCTCCCGACATGACTCATTTGTTTTGATCGACATCGATTAGCGAGCCATCTTCGATCAATGAACGACAACACGCTAGCACGTGCTGCACGTCTAGACATTTCAGTCAACTTCATTGCGTTCTTAATGTTCAATTTTTGACATCTTCGACGAAACACCGTGTAGTCATCCATTCATTTGACAAGCCGACCAAGTAATGCGGTTTCTTTCCAATGACGTTAGCATCGTTTAGACTCGAACACTCCTGCGGTAAACTAGGATATTAACGATGCAACAAAACTTGCATCAGATCGAACACCACAAAATTCAATGCACATGTAGAAATGATGGGAAAGTCCCGTTTTCATTTTCAGAATTTCATCAATCTCGCTCCATTGTCATCCTCATGATTCTTCATCAAACCATCATCTTCGCCCTCATCATTAAATTTCCTTTCTTCATGGCATTCCCTGGCCCGTTCACCCAGACTTCAACCCTTTCCAAAATCCGTCGTCGCATCAAGTGTCGCTAACCCTTTCCTTTCCCACTAAACTCGCCCTTGTCATCCCTCTGTTCAATGTCTGCCTTTTCCTCAATCAAACGCTTCAGTGCAATGAGGTCAGTGTTTTTCACAGATTCCCAGACTTTCTTGCTAGCTCCTGCGTCCATTCTTCTTCGTCTGGCTAGCTGGGCGTCATTAGAGCATCATCATCAACTCTTACCGGTGTTAACCGGGTGCCTTACAATGTTGTTGTCGCAGCATGGAAATATAAGGCCTTTATCGATCCTTTCTGAATCAATGACTCAATGGGAGGTACTCGTAACTACCGGTAACTTGGTTGTGTCAACAACTGAAAAGGACGTTTTTGTGAGTCACTTGATGTCACTCGCACTAGGTTAGTGCCTCGCGACTTTAATGTATTTGACAAGACAAGGTAAAACTACCTCTGTTTCTACGACGGACGGCTGAAAGGGAGGGGGGGGGTGACAAATTCTCCCAGGAACATTTGTACGACTAATATTCCTCCTTGCGACAGACATCATTACGGAAATAGCGAGAAATATCCCCGGCATTCTATGTTTTTCTTTTCTCGCCGGGAATTCACAGAACCCAAACGCACAAACGAAGACACGCCTAACCCTACCGCACGCACACTTACTCCAAAAGAAGCCAAAGGTCTGTGGAGAAGCGACAGAAATTAGATTAGCTCGGTCGCTAGTGGTGAATCTGTAGGTTAGAAGGGTATATGTGTTATGTTTTCGTACGTTCGTCGTATGTTCCGATCTCAGCGTTTTGTGCTTCCTTCCTTCCAGAATAAAATGAGCACCCAGCAAGAGCCCCAAAAATCCACGATTACGGATACCCCGAAGAAGCAGTCGCCAAAAGTTAACACAGAAGATGTCTTGAACCTTGCTGAAATGGTAGAAACCAAGGATTCCTCGACTCCGACGCAACAGACAACCTTGGAGAAGCAATCAGCGGCCGAACTAGGTAAGGGTTAAGAAGTTATGTTAATCGAGCGCTTTTTCCAGTTTAATGAAATTATGTGTATATACAGCCTCTGTTTGGGGATCAGGCGAAAAATCTGCCCCAGCTAAAGTGACGGAGTCGAAAAAAGAAAATGAAAGCTTGCTGGATATGTTCCTGGTACCAGCAAAACAATAACGGCACTTCTCAATTTTTACCAGCCACAGTTATACAACTGCTACTACTATAGGATCATTTAATATATATATGTCATTTATCAGTATCTAAATTAGTCTTCTGTGTGATGAAGAGTCACATCACGGCTTCGTCGTCAGCTAGTTCGCAAGTAGTTTGATTCCAGGTCATGAGTAACCACAAGCTCAACAATGCATAAGTGCGTATTCATTGCTACAATACACGCGATAAGCCGTAGTTACAATTTATGATCAACAAGACCGTATGAGAGTTTATGTTAATAGTCATTAGCTTACATGCTCATAGTTCTTGGCATTGCATAACGCCATGCTAGCATGCATGTGCTACGTATAAAATAAGTATTGTGCTGTACAGATTCGAGACGTGCAGCCTATTATAAAGGGGCTGTACGATGACTAGATCTGGGAATCTTTAACCTAGACTAGTATAACTGCCATGTCATTATTTTGCGCTATACACATTCCTAGATTTAGCTGTTGCCAGCACACGCGAGCACTACTAGACTAGCTAGCTAGCTAGCTAGAGTATGTATACTAGATATATCTAGATGTGCACACACTTAGATGTCTGCTGCTAGGCACATCTGAGACACTTGCTAGAGATCTAGAGATGCCTTTGGGCCTGTACATGCATCTATCACGCAAGCAAGTTTAGCACCTACGTAGTGCACATCATCAAGATCATGACATATGCCATGTGATAAATGAACCCCCGAATAGCTAGATAGCTCTAAACATAGAAGTGATGTTGCCCAGCCTAGCAGCTACCAGCTACACAGTATCCAGATGGACATTGAGACTACATTTCATGCGTACGCGTGTAATAACGTTTCAGATGTTCTAGATGTTGCTACATTTTTTTGCAATGTTGCGTAGCGTGAGCGTGCATGATCGATGCACATCTAGCTACGCGTACATGACATTTTGCTGGACAGATCGTATGATCAAGACGATCTAGGCGACAGCTAGGCATGAATCGCGCACATCTAAAATTAGGCGCTAAAGAAGGTCGCACAGTCGCCACACAAGTGCCAGCGCACCTTTTTTCTTCGTGAGGCGCTGACATTAATTATTCCAGTCTTCACTTATTCCGTGATCAAAACAGGTTAATAGTTGTCTTCTTCAAAGGTTGTTAGCGGGGTAGTGGCGGTGTCTAAAGTGAATGCGACTAGCTGCCAGGCCCTCCACCCAACGCTATTTCTTTTTCAGCTGGAGTGCCTTCTTCGGAGCTATATGTCCCTCATAGATCTCATTAAAGTTCCTCAGCACACGAGCCGAGACTGCATTCCTATCAAATCTGCCACACAGTCCCACAAGGACACGACGTAGAACCATCAGGATTTCGTTATTGTGCAGCAAGTAGCGGTGATGACTTGGGATGATGGTGGAGAATTCACCAAATATATGGCAAGCAAATCGTCTATCGTCTTTCGTCATGTACATGATCTCACACAAACCTCAACGCACGCTGTCTTCCCAGCTTTCCTGACTCGCGTGCCTCCATTTGGTGCTCATACATGTGCCGCAATATGGATTTTAGGTGAGAGACGCTCGGAACGGCCCAGTTTCCCGCCCCATTTCCATCAAATGCCTTTTTTCATATTCATCCACATCATCGGAAAGATAGTTATGTATATACGTATGTATGCGTACGTTCAGATGTATGTGTGCGTATGAGAGAGAGAGGGAGAGAGAGAGAGAAAGAGAAGGTAGTTACGTAAATAACTAGAATCAAAAGATGGAGATGTCTCTATTGATTGACATCATTCACATACAAAGCAAGTTTGATGGCGTTAGCACCGCCATACGCTTTCGGGGTGCACACACACACACACACACACACACACACACACATAGATAATCTTTCCTGCCTCGCTTACTCTCACGCGCGCCACCCGCAATAATAATAAGCACCGGCTCAAGGCGCTCAACTCTAATCGCATAGCCCCCGGTAAATCGTCCCCATTCGTCACGATGACTCCTATCATGAGCGGAGTAACCTAAGGGGGAGGAAGAGAGATGCGAGAAAAGGTAGCAGCGAGTTATTCTGATGGAAGCAGACTTCTAGCGTATACACATCAAGATAACTACCGCTCGAGAACTGCGTGACGCCGCCCCAATCCGTCACCTGGTTGTGATTGTCGTTTTTGTTTAACGTTTGAGTTGTCGGGTTTTATGCTTTTGATATGCTTATGATATGCTTAAAGCTTCGAAGGATCGCTTCCCCCCCCCCCCTCCTCCTCCTCCTCCTCCTCATATATTTCCCTCTACCCTTAACTCATCAACCATACCGCTACGGGGAGCTCCATAGCCATTGCCTCAAGTACCGGTAGACCCCATCTATAGGCAGGAGAGAAAATAGGATGGGAAAAAGCAAACTGATATCGCGATCATTGGAAATCTTCAACTGCTACGCATTCTTTTTGCCATTCGTCGTTGTGGGATACGATGGCGGGGTGCCTCCCCTCGAGCATGTGCGTGCGTGTGTGCGTGTTTTCTTCTCGCATAGTTAGAGCACTGCTGCTGCTGCTGCTGCTGCTGCTGCTGCCATATCTACTACCCTTCGGCATGGCTTGGGAGCACGAACGCGTCCATCTCGCCAAAGAACTTAGGCAGAAGCTGCGTGGTAAAAGTCGTTTTGTGTGGTAAGGAAATAGTGACTCACTATTCAGATATATATATATATATATATATATATATATATATATATATACATATGGTGGGAGGAGCACCCAGCGCTCTACCACACCCTATTTGCAGGGGGCTGGTGCCTTCTTCACTCACTAACCACTATTTGATGAGGAATGGAGATCGTACATACCTCGGCATCGATCATGGAGTCCACGAGGAAGATGCATGGTAGC
>ADNK01000862.1:0-65000 GCA_000320545.1 Bigelowiella natans CCMP2755 | reverse complement strand
CAGTGTGTGTGTGTGTGTGTGAGAGAGAGAGAGAGAGGGAGAGATGGAAATAATGTAGAATAAACACAATAAATACCCATCGCCTCTGTCGTCTTTGGTGCTGCAAATTCCTGATAGATGACGTACATAGCGATACTACTCAGGAACATGTCGCAAGACGCATGTTAACACACACACGACATACACACCCATTTTATATGACCGCTCACACATACATCCTGCATATGCACGCACGTGCTCTTAGACATTATTGGTGTGTGTTAAATGGCATAATCGATGCCAAATGGCATTATCGATGATGCCTGGGCTTCTGTTACGATCATGACCGTCACCGCCATCATCACCAGACTGACTACCTGCATATGCGATGTGGAGCACGACGATATCGTAGACATGCGGCCTGCAGCACAAAACCATACTCATGGATCTGAAGACATTCATTCGGCGTGTGTGG
Organism: Bigelowiella natans CCMP2755; assembly: GCA_000320545.1. Taxonomy (NCBI): domain Eukaryota; phylum Cercozoa; class Chlorarachniophyceae; genus Bigelowiella; species Bigelowiella natans. The sequence continues at coordinate 64,546 of ADNK01000862.1, read as the reverse complement.
GGTTCCCTCACCCCCCCCCAACAATTCCACTAATGCCGTGGCTACTAAGTCGCACGTGCAGGTGGAGGTATGGGTCGATACTGCTGCGAGTTGATTAGACATATCCCTGCGAGCTGCAATGCATACATGGTGAAAATGCATTTCTCGTCTCAATCTCGTTTAACAGATAGCGGCTGTGCGCTGTAGACGCAGGGGTAAAGGATCGACACTCTGCACTCACGTTGACGACTTTGAAGAACTGTAATAGTAGGAGGATCGAGCTTCCTTTGCTTGTGGACGCTGAAGAGAGAGAAGAGGAAAATGGCGATGGAATTATGAAAGCAGCAGAGCGGCAACAGCAGCAGCAGCAGCGATAGTAGTTTTTACCGTTTTGTCCATTGCATCCACCATTCTCTGAAGCTCTGGGGACATGCCAAAGTCGCATCCATTGTCGCACTTATTCAGCCATATCTTGACTCCAGCTTTCCAGAGGGGGTAGACCAAGTTCATTGCCTTTCATCACGTAGTATCTCATTACATGGGATGACAAGAAGAGTACGTGCGTAGGAGTAGAACGAATAGTAATAGGGAATAATGGCCACGATAATCATCATGTTGAAGTTCTAAAATCGACAGGAAGGTACCGCAGGAGGTCAAATATCAATGCTTCTCTCCAACCTCTACGATATGCTCATCCATCGTTCTCTCCCCCCTCCCCCCCCCCCCTCTATTTTTAAGGCCAACGTACCTCCAAACCGATGCCAGTACACCCGCACTCCGTGCGCCACGATATCTGCCGCACACATGCATTCGTTCGCAATGCTATGAAAGCTTCCTCCTCCTCTAGGCAACATCCACCGACGATGATTCATCTGCACTCAGGATATCATATTTCACCACCCCCCCACCACTGCTACTACCACTACTACTACTACTACTACTACTACTACTACTGCTACACCAACAGCTACGACTAATAATCTACCGTCATTTCTGAGTTGAAGGGGATTTTATCGAGATCAAGTATATTGTTGGACTGCGAAGAAGCAGCAGCAGCACTCCTCCCGAGCAGTCTCCCCTCCCTCTCCTCCTCGCCTACGATCCATCGGTGCACTGAACCCTATCATTGTTGCGGCGTTATGGTCAGTTATCAAGAGGAAATAGAGAAAGAATACACCACAAGCAGAGTATTAGCAGCAGCAGCAGCAGCAGCCGCCACGTACATTTGATTACGCAAGGTTGATTGGAATGGACAGAGCACCTGTCGAGAGAAACTATCCTCCACGAAACCCGCAAGCTTAGCCTGGAAACAAGAACATATCATGTTAATCTCGTCCAATCTCTCTTTCTCTGTGTCACGCACACACACACACACACACACACACACACCACAAAAGCAACATATACACCGTAGACATATGTATTTGTAACTATATCGTGTTCGATAGTCTTTCACGACGCAATTGCGACCTCCATGCGCCGAATGCCCCCCACTGCCTCACGATAGCTGCGTATTAAGAAGAAGCAGTGAGAACGTGTATTAATGTTGTCAGTAAATTATGCAATACCCCCCCCCCCCCCCCCCCCCCCCACACACATAGAGAGAGAGAGAGAGAGAGAGAGAGAGAGGAAAAACAGAGTTTGAAGACATTTACATATACTATCAGCACAAAATCCAACCACTCATACCTATCTTCAAAGAATTTATATTGTGTTTGGAGCGAATCGCTAGCGATCTGGCTCTGTTCTTGGACGACTTTCGCAGCATAGGCCGTGACGTTGTCGAGCCGGTGTTGCAAAGCCATTATCTCCTCGCGCGCAGTCGCTACCTGCAGACGGGATTTGAGAGGAAACGATGGGAATTATACATGATGATGGTGATGATGAACGACGAAGGAATCTTCTGGATGCTACAAATAAAATAATAATAATAATAATAATAATAATATATATTTTCTTCGTTCGATGACAAATTTGATCGAGTTATTGGAGATATTTACTTGGTCCTCCAAAGCGCTCTTCCGTTTTGCACTTTCCATATTCATGCTAAGCAACGATGTTACGCTAGACACCTAAGTACGATGATGGAAGACACCACGCTACCCGGTTAGAACTACCAAGCAATAACGACGAAAATCAACACAGTGCAAGGCGATTGCAACGCCAGGAGTAATGAAATCGGCTGGCAAGTTGAACAATCAAATTGGAAGAAAGCGATGAATCTCATAATAAGCACTATTCCGTTGGCCCTCACCTCATCTGATAAGTCCTGTAGCTTTTGCTCCACTGCAGATACCTAAGTAAAACGGGCATTGGCAGGATTTACATATCTATTTCCGTGGAATCAGTGTGTGAGAAGCGGGCGATGCTCGATCAGATTCAAATTCTACTTTTGTGAGGTGATTTGCCTATCCCCCCCCTTCCCCAGTCGGGTCCCTGTCCCTCATGCTCTCACTGTTTGGTGTCTTCCTGTTAACTTTTATTGCTGTCGGTACCTTCGTGTGCAGAATTTTCTGCCCTGGCGAACCTCCCTCCTATATAGCAGGATGGAAGACAATAGTGGAGAGGAGGAGGTGTATTAAATACATTATCACATTTATCCACACATATTTGTGCGGTCGTGCAACTCTTAAGATCGCCGATATCGTTGTTAAAATTCGGATTTGACGGAGAGGGACAGAGAGTTGCAGGAGCAGCAGCAGCAGAAGAAGAGGGAGAAAGAGAAAAAGAAGAGGGTTTGTCAAATGAAACCGGGGCATGTACCCTGTGTAGCAGCTGTTCTGCTCGAATCTTCTTCATCGCGACCTCTGATGTCGAGCTATGCAGCAGATATATCGAGTAAGTATGTGATGGGTGCAGCAACAGAATTCATCACTGATTGAAAGTATTCATGAATTCCAAGCTGCAGCACGTCCAATGTGGTCCAACGGGCGTAAAGTATATGAAAGTTGGCTTTGTTGTTCTCATATCTCATTTTATTGCAATCTTTCCCTCCCAAGTGACACTACTTACTTCACGACGGAGGCAAAGCGATAGCCCAAAAACACCATCGAGACCATCAATGCCGCGATGGCGAGCATCGCCATCCTCGTTGGGAGCGTGGATGAGTAACTCTGGAGAAGTTAAATAAAGATCGTCATACAGCAGATCAGTTTCATATCAACTTCCGTGGTGACGTTTTTCTTTCGAATTTTTTGCGTGACAACGAACAATAATAGGTTCCCAATGTAGACTATAACGCGCTTCTAATTTTTTTTTAAGACAAAACAAAATACCATCGATAAAACTCGATCGTAGCAGGTGCTCGCCTGCGTCGACGTCACAAGTCGCCAGCTTCGGCGGCCATTCCCGAGATGTTAAATCCCGAAATTTGTCGGTTAATTTATCGCGCTGAATATTGTAAGGTATAAAAATCATTGTCGCTCTGGATGAAAATTCGAGGAAATTTATATAAAAGCCAATCCTATCCATGTCTTTATAATAAAATAAATGCTATTTGGGAAATTGAGAGAGAGAAAAAGGGAATCTATGCCCGAGCCAGCGTTCCTTGATAGATATTGATTAAGCTTCAAAATTTAAGTTAAGCCTTCTACAATAGAAAGGTGAACAATACTATCGCTGTCTTACGTATTATTCCGCCTTTCATTCGGATGATACGTGTAGAACAGGAGATGCAATTTAGGTCTAAAAATCTAAGTGGCTGTCGCAATGGCTCCCCGCCCCTTGACGTAGAGCGCGGGATGCCGTCACGGGTGAAGAACGGAGCTGCCAAGGATTCCAGGGGGACGGGATGGGATCAAAGGGGTTCCAACTGGGAATCCAGGGACTCGGGGTAAGTCTTTCAAACACTTTGGCGGGCGTCTAGCCTTCGGATGACCGGCTTCTAAAAGTCTTGATTCCTCTGGTTCAGCATAATTTGATAATCGTGATAAATCTTAGTCACAATTCACGTGGGAGCGACCATAATTCTTCGCGAGGGATTTCTAGAGGTTACAATAAGTTCCACTCCAGCGAAGTACGTTTCAAGGCAGGCCAAGAGCGGCGTTTTGAGCCAAGGGATGTGCGCGACGACCGTAATGGGGGCGGCAGGCGTGCGATGCGGGACGAATGGTGAGATTGGAATAATAATACAATGTTTGCCTAAATTTGGAGGTCAGGGGTGGTCTAACTTCACCTCCTATACACAATATGTGCCGGAGAATGTTGTTGCTAGCTTTGCTTACTATCTATTTTGCCATTCCTCTCTGTCGCCATTCTATCCCTTCCTCCTGGATTCATCCCTTTTTCTTCGTTCTCTTTACATACCGTCTCTATTACTTTCTTTAACATTCTTCTCTCCCTTAATCCCTTCTCGCGGTTGTAAATTTCGTGCACGTATCTCATAAAATATTAGGAACAGTGGTGGAGATAGCTCCGAGCATCGAAAGCGGTCGCGCGATTCGTGGGATTCACGTGATTCTCGTCGTGATTCACGGGACCATCATCATCCCCGCAATCACCACTATGGCCACCACAGGCGTGAAGAACCGTCATCACGTTCCTCACGAAATGACAGCGGTGCAGGTGGTGCTGGTGGTGGGGCGCGCAGCGACAGCAGGAGAGGAGAGAGAGAAGATAGACGTCGTGGCAGCGGGTCACCTGCTCATAAGGCACGAAAAATGGCGACGGGGAGAAACATTGGTGGTGGCTGGGGCTCTTCGACTGGAGGAGCATCGGAGTGGAAGTCTTCGCGAGTCGATGTTACGGAGGAGGGAAACACTCGGATTTCTGAGATACACCCACAGTCATTATCTCGCAATGGCGGCATAGGTGGTATAATATGCCTCTTTTGATAGTAATATTGTGACGGTACCGACGACAGTACACGCAAAATGAAAGATGACATCTGCCGAACTATTATCTAACGACGATTCCAGATTTCAAAACAATTGTTTCTCACTTCTCTCAGCATCGTCCATTTCAATCAAAGATCTAAGATAATTTCCAAACAGAAAATGATTATTTTATATCATTTTCAGCGCCGAGGCCAAATTCTGTCCTGCCAAGCCCGAAAACAGCAACGGGTGCTGTCCATTACATTTCCTCACCTCATTTGCCCCCTTCCCCATTTCGCACACCGACCCACCGTGTTCCCCTCCTTCACCCACCCTCGCCTGCTGGCCATTTGCTTCCAATTCCGGTGCTGCCTCCACCACACGCAATCGGAGGAGGAGCGGTGGCACCCCCATCTCCACTTCTTCGCCATCCTCTGCAGCATCATTATCATCCTCCTCCTTCTCCCCATCATCCCGATCACAGAACACCTACGACACCCACAGCTGCTGCTGCGACGTTTATCCCCCATTCTCCTCTCCCAGTTCAGCAGCAGCAGCAGCAGCAACAACAACAACAACATAAGCAATCCATCAGTCATTATAACAGTACCAACCCTCGCGGAGCTGCTACAGCAGCAGCTGCTATACCAGCTCCTCCACTCTCTCCTGCTGTTCGGCTCCATCATCATCTCTCCGCTGCTGCTTCTGCTTCCCCTCTTTCACCTCTCCCTGTTGTTCCTCCTCCTCCTGCTGCTGCTGCTGCTGCTGCTGCTGCTGCTGCTGCTGCTGCCAGTGCCACACGACCTGGTTTCCTCCCTCCCCATCACCCATTCCTCTCGCCGTCGCTTCCGCGTACCCCTACGGGTGGTGCTGCTGCATCTATTCCTCCCTTCAGTCCATACTCGCCTCATGCTGCAGCAGCAGCAGCTGCCGCTGCTGCTGCTGCTGCGATGGCCACAGGCGTGCAAGCACGGAGCAATATACTGATGGCGCAATCAAGAGCTGCTGCTGCTACTGCTTTCGTCCCGTTAGATGTACCTGTACCAGAGGCCTTCAGGTTCCTAGCTTAGTAGTCGTAGTGGTAGTGGTGGCGGTGGTAGCTGTTGCTGTCATTTGTAACACAATGTGAGAAATAGATGGTGGGCATGTGCAAGTCAGCTTGGGTACTGCTTTTTTGGAGTTTATTTATTGTATCTTCTATCCTCAAGAACACACACACACACACACACACACACACACATCATTTATATCAATATGCGAAAAGGCCCATCATTTTGTGTGTCTGATAATGTTATTACTCCATTTCCCCTTGTCCTGTCGTTGTGAATTGTGAAGATCTGATGACTGGCGCACGGCGCTGACATTGGAGAAGAAGGCCGACGAAGCGGCCATGGAACGAGTGACGAAGATAGAACCTGCTGTGCGCGCTGCAAGTACAGCGCTCCTTCTGGCCTCTGTTGAGGAGAGCCTGTCGAGAACAATACGAGAGTAAGATTCCACAATCATTGTGCGCTTCTTCAAGTACTTATTTGTTGTATTCACTTGATGTGCGTAGGGCCTTGGACAATGAGATACAGAAGATCGAGTCTCGTCAGGAGGAAGCGTTGTGACTTCGAAGAAAATCGTATTATTAGATAACATTAGATGACAACGGCACAGGATGATAGTGGGGAAGAGTTTCAGATGAGTTAGCAACGTCGAGGAAGAATACTTTTCCGCTTGATTGATAACACCAACTACTATGCCCAAAACATGCTCAATTTATTGCCTTAGAGACTATGACAAGAATACAAGACTTAGTAATTTTACCTGATGCGTGGCTGAGTGCGAGCAAGCTAGGCCACGTGTCGATCGTGGCAGTTGCATCCTTGCATGTCACGTCGATAAATATAGTGTATACCTACGACGCATGCAAGAGCGCGATCGACGCGAGCGCTTCATTGCATATGTAAATGCGCATGCTAGAATTTAACAAAATAACTCATTAGCATACAACTTGCTTGATAAATGTTTTAATATGTTAATGAAGTTATCTGGTCTACATGCAATAATTGCATGTGCGGCCGGCGGCGTTTATTTTGCAGTGAATCTTGAACTGATGTCTACACATAGCAGTTATTGCATTCATTCTTAAACAATAACTAGAGCCACGAATAAGCGATGACTCTTGCTCTACAGCGATATATATATTATCATGACAGATGTGATGATGTAATTTTATATTTTCAATGGTCTACGCGATATTCAATGCGGCGTGTGTCAGCGGAATGTGACACCAGATAGATCGCTTAAATAAGTGCGTGGCATTTAGATAGATATATCACCCTGATGTAGCTATGCAATGCGGAAGCTACACGATCGATGTACAAAACCTGTCTTCGGCTTATATTCGTTGCAATTCATAGTAAGTCATAGAATGTAAATGCCACGCATGTATGTTTATGGAACTAATGAAAAAATGCAATCATTTCATTACATCCGTTTCAAATATATATCGTATCCTTTTCATTGCTAGTTGGCACAGATGTTAAGTCTTAACTCTTTTAATTCTCTTCATATTCACCGTTGAGTTAAGCGAAAGCAAATTTTCATTCGGAACAGATCCTGTTCTGTTATTTGTAAACCTTGCCTTGCTGTTTTTTTTAGTAGTGTTTCTTGATACTTTTGCACTGCTGTTCCTATAAGTATTATCACTACTATTGTTGTTATTGCTGCTGCTGCATGCAATCGGAAATCTATTGCCAGGATGAATGCCATTCGATGCAGCAATACTAGCTAGGCCCCTGAATGTCAGCACAGCTTCTAACGCCCTCTTTCCCCGTCTTGTCCCTAATAATACGTCGATAGAATGATACTTAATTACCTACCATACCATGGCGACTAAAAAAAGTCGGAGCGGCAATGCCTTTCTCAGCTATTGAGCAATAGAGTCGTTGTCCTATACACCGAACCAAACCCAACGCCGTGGCTGCTATATGTCGATCTCTCCCATAACTTCTTCTCACTTCTTTCTAATGAAATTACACCTAGGGACGAAATCCGTTTATATTCTTCGATAATAGCTGAACGGATACTTCGGCATGTCACCAGATCCGGGGAGGAAAAGAATGAGCAGAAGAAGAAGAAGAAGAAGAAGAAGAAGAAGAAGAAGAAGGGGGAGCATTAGGAGGAGAAAAAGGAGATGCCAAACTTTTCTGCTAAAGTGTTTTCCCCCCTTCTTTTATTGACATCTTTATCTTTATTTGCAAATAACAAACAAATTAAACACAGTTTTCTCCTCTCCCTATGTTCCCTTCCTCGCTGCCCATCGACCCCTCCGATATCGCACAATGACGTACGTTCCGTTAACTCGTTCTCCTTTCGGAATCTTCGGCTTCAACTTCTTCAGGCCTATGTATCATAGGGGCGGGGGAGCGTGTTCTCAAGTAAGCGCTTGCGCTTGCGCTCAGCATGCACATTTATTAGCGATGTGCCGCTGCTGCTGAATGCACTTTGAAAAAGATTTTTTTTTTAATATGACTACCTGGAGGTAGAGCTCTAAATACCGCCAATCTACCGCCTTGCTTACCCCCACCACAAAGACCGTAGTAGCTCCTGGGCTGCCTCCGTTCAGAGGCAAACCCCCCCGCTTTAAACATACCGAGAGCTGCTGTACTTTTACTGCAACCATACCTTGGTCCCTGGATTATCATCGACGATCTAGCCGTGCCTTCTAGGGCGGTGGGTGACGCGGGCGAGGGCAGTGCGCAGAACGCCAGGAGCATCGACCGGAAGCACGACGTCACCGCCATGACCCGGTCGGCTCTTGGCGGGGGAAAGATTTCATCTGGAACTTATTTTAAGCTGGTAATATCGAAACAAAAATCCATTTTTTTTTACGCGCATTGGGCTGCAAATCACCCTTGGGAGGCAAACTGTAACAGAGCCTTACGCAGGAAGGAAGTTTTCAGGTTTAAATATTTTTTCCGGAAGTTTTATTTTCGACGGCAACACTTCTCAGAACAGCGAGGAGCATCCATCGACCCACACAACAACGAGGCGTGTGTCGAACCCCCCCTCCCACCCCTTGCTAGTCCTATAATTCTTCCGGTGGAGGGATTCGAACTTTAGGGATACGATTCAGTAGCAGATCGGAGGAAGGCATGAAGCTCAAGCATCTGGAATCGTGAGTGGAACATAACGATCGAATTTGTTATTGCTTGTTACGTCGTTTCCTCCCTCGTTCCACTCCAGTAAACTCGGTATCTCGCCGTACGCCACTTTATTCTCGTTCTTCTCAGGCTACTGGAGGACGTGAAAGCGTTCGACCGACCCAAGTTTCAGCTTGAGCAGTTACTTCCTAAGCAACACAGTCACACACTTCTAATTCATAGTGCTTCTCCTTCCTACCATCATTGCACGCTTCCTCGCTCTTCCTCTATTTCTTCTTGTTCCTCATCGTGATCTCTCCTGCCTCCATAGGTATCCTACAAGCCCACACTTGGCAGCGACCATGGTGATGGTGACACACACGCGCACAACAATCCCTCTCAACTATCATGAAAGACAAGATTTGCTCACTCATACACGCACGGTTGATACTTATTAGGTCTTCGCGATAGAGCAGGCGTACGGCGACATCGTAGGCAAGCGCGTCTTGGACCTCGGGTGTGGTTGTGGGATGCTCACCATTGCATCGAGCTGCATCGGCGCTTCGTAATGATAATAATAATAATAATAATAATAATAGTAGTAGTAACAGTAATAAATGATAATAATAGTAATATAGTAGTAATGATAACTATACTTATTTTGTGCGGAAGTCGTATCTGCGCACCCATCGTCGATGTTACTACCTGCATAATCAAAACGGTCATCGTTGTCGCGAATCACTCTGAACTAAAGCTAGATTGAGTCTGCCTCCATCTCTCTTTTGCGAGTGCACGCGGCTAAGCGCTTAAATTATGCCATATATTTTAGACGCAACATAGGGATCGATTTGGATGCTGATGCGCTGCGGATCTGTAAGGTGGCTATTACTCACTTACTACTAGCTGGCATACTCCATAGGATAACAACACATGAATTTGATTCTGCTGCTGCAGGAAAATCTTGCGTCATACGACATCCAAGCAGACTTGATCCACGGTTGGTGATACCATCGAGCATCCGTATAGTATACAACGCTGTGAAAATAACGCGAAAGCAATAAATGTCCGCACTCCGTAGCCTTCTCTATGACACGAATGTATTATTTTGCAGAAAACGTGCTTACGATCCTCCGCTATCTCGTCGAGCGACAGACCAGCAGAAAGCGGCAGGTGGTTACAAAGGAGGACCACCAAAATGACGAGGATGACCACCACAGCTCGGAGAAGGAACAACACCATGGCCATGAGGAAACAAAGGTTCATTCTCTTTTTCGACAGAAGATTCTTCATCGTTCTCTTCTATACTCCCTCCCCCTCCACCCACCACACGCTATAAAAACCAACGGAATATCACCTCTGACATAATGACCATAGGAAGGGAAGCGACGGGTGCTGAAGATGATAGTTCAGGATGATAAAAATGGTTGTGAGGATGATGAGAGGGATGATGCAGCAGAACCAACATCTCGGACTACAAGTGCCCGGGGTGCAGACGGCACAGAAGGAGTCATGAGGAAGAAAGCAGATAGCGACGATGGTGACGATGGTTATGATATCGCTAAGAACGGTCGTGGGGTGGAAGATCAGGGGGAGAGCAAGAGTGGCGACGACGATGACGACGACTATGATGATGATGATGAAGATAGCGATGTTGACAAGGAGGATGCTAAGAAGGGTAAGAAGTCGAAAGATGGTGATGCTGAAGTCAAGGAAAAGTTGTTGATGTTGATGTTATGATAACAGGAACCACCTTCTCTTACAAATATATGGAAATGGACAAATTTCCAGAGGTGAGGAAGGAAGGAGAGAGCAGTAGAATGAGCGGTAGCAGTAGTAGTACTACTACTAGTAGTGATTTCTTTGTGAGAGAAAGAGAGAGAGGCAGCGCCCACACGGGTCTCCTCGCCTCTACTTCAATAAATCTTGATAAAAACGTCATTAAGCAGTTCAAAGCTAATTTCGAAAACCCTGTTTATAAACCATCACCTCCTCCTCGCCCTCCTTTGCTCATCATCTCATCATCGTCTCTTATCAACATCATCATATCCAGGTTGATACCGTGATCATGAATCCGCCCTTCGGCACTCGCAACTCGGTCGACAAATCGATAAGAGAGAGACAGAGAGAGAGAGAGAGAGAGAGAGAGAGAGAGCATGTTGTAAAAAATAACACACACACAATCACAAATATTTGTGTCTTCAATTTGACTAACTTCCTCCATTTTTCGGCAAACAATCTTAGGGCATCGATATGATCTTTGTGGAGACGGCATTAAGAGTAGTGGCGTCACCACACACACACACACACACAGAGAGAGAGAGAGAGAGAGAGAGAGAGAGATACTCACATATCTGAAACACGCTATTTATCATACTTCAGCTGACGAAAACATCCGTATATTCGCTGCACAAGACCTCGACAAGAAAGGTTCTTATCGAAAACTATTAGGGGGTAAGCTGGGGAGGAAAACCCCTGCCGCCTCCCCTCTTTAGTGTTGAGAACTCACCCTCATCATCATCATCATCATCATCATCATCATCTTTTCTTCTTCTTCTTCTTCTTCTTCTTCTTCTTCTTGTTCCTCTTCAGCATATACTCAAACGTGCAAATAAATGGGGAGTTGAAGCCAAGGTACTACTACTACTATTACTACTACTGCAGCCGTCGCATGCTACCTGCGTTGCCTCGCAGCATTAGATGATCGACGGTATTTCTTGTGTTATCATCATTTCGGATAGTCGCTCTCGCTTTCGCGTATCATTCTTGATTCTTCTTTGTTCAGGTGATTGCGGAGCTGCGTTTCGACATCCCGCAAATGTATAAGGTGGAGATACGAGAGAATAAGTAGGAGGGAAGGGGAGGGGGAGGTGTGAAAGAGAGGGCATTCCTCCTCATGATGGAACATGGTGATGATGATTCATAAGAGAAAGATCAAGTTTTCCATTGACTCTCCACCCATACTACTCTCCATGGTTTTCTGTCGTCCCCTCTTCTCCTCATCTACCTCTCCTTACCCTCAGTTTCACAAGAAAAAATCAGTGGACGTTCAGGTGCTAGCCACTAGTTTATGGGCTTTATAACACAAACACATATTAATATATATATTTATTTATTTATTTATATTTGTGTGCGTGCGTATGTGTACATTCATAGACAGATGCATACTTCAATCCATCCTGATTCTCTCTGTTTTCCCATGCTACACCTCCTAGGTGGATCTGATTCGTTTCGGGCGGAGTGGGGAGGGGATAGAGGACGTAGCAGCGTCTGAAGAAGAAGACAGCTGTGGCGCCACACTGCTAACGGATGGGACGTCCACCGCTGATTTAGAAGAGCTCATGCAGATAATAGACCGATTACAACTCGATAACTCAACGAAGGGTTCCCAGAGAAAATGTGGAACAGGAAGAGACGCAACGACACAAGGACGAGGGAAGAGATGTGGAGGAAAAGGTCGAAGAAAGCCATCCAATAATCGCCACGGTCGCGGTAACCGCGGGGGCGGGGCGTCAAGTAGCAAAGGAAACAAAAATTCAAGGAAAAGAAGATGACACAATGATCGAATCTCACATGCTAGCATGTTGATGTATCTACAAGTTGTGCGGGTCTTCAGATCAGCGAGGTAGGCGCTGTTGTGATCTCATTGCTTGATGCTGTGCAGCTGTGCCATGCGCTAGTGCGGCTGATGATGCAGGCAAGGCATCAATGATTTTCTTGCCTCAATCTTGCGTTTCCGTTGCAGTTCGCTGCTTCTTCGCACAGCTACTGGTTGGCATAGGCATGCATGCGTGGCTGAGCATGCTCAACAAGCTGCACTCACACATGCGTGTCTAGATAGCTAGGTGCATGTGTGCATGTGTGTGTGTGTGTGTGTGTGTGTGTGTGTGTTTAGGTGTGTGTCTAGCTAGCTAGTGTCTAGGTGCGCTCACAATGCTGCGCAGATGGCGCACGTTGCAACGCTGCATCCATTGGACATGCTAGCATGTGGTCGTGCAATGTTCACCCACTAGATCTAGCCATCGATGAGAGGACCGGGGCGCTTCTCTGAAGACTCGCTCTTTGAGCAAATCGAAATGCTCATCAAGCTCCATCAAGCTCGAAAGGAAGAGAATCTAGTGCCATTCGAGTCTTCGCTGCTGCTGCGACTTGTTAAAACGATTGTGGTTTGTGCACTACGACATGATTCGTGATATGTCGCAGAATGGAATAATCGTCCCGTTCTCTTAAATTTTGGAGGGAAAGGGTTCGCGTATCTCGGATAATGTCACATCGAGGATAAACCTAGCTTAAACCTGGGACTAATTTCAACTGGCAAGGTGCAACCAATGATCTCATACGGTGTTGGTATCAGAATGAGGAGTGGTTAGCATGTTTTATGCTTTATAAAATGTCTAAAGTATTGCCATGAAGATTTGAGACGAAACTCGAACCGAGAGATCGTTTTCGAGTAACACGTGAAAATGGGGGGAGGGGTGGAAGGAGAAGGGAGGGTGTTTATAAAAAAGGAAATTGAGGAGGGAGTTGGGTAGGAGGAAGGGGTGGGGATGTGTAAACGGGGGGAGAAAAAAGGGAAAGCTACTTACACACTTCCTTCCACCCATTCAGTTCTAATCTATTGTCTTTTTCAACTCCCTTGAAACTTTGGCTCTGTCCGAACAATTCCACGCCTGTCTTCTTGCTTCATACGACAGGCAGACTGACTACCATATGGTCAAGAAGCAGCACTCGCGGCAACAGCCAATGGAGAACCTCCGTGAGGAGATAAGCGCCCTCTTAAAGGAAGGGCTGTTCTCATCCGCATGGACCCTAGCTTCCTTTCTCGTCTCGCACAAGAGCAAGAAAAGGGCAAGTGCTCAAGACCGTGCTAACGATTGGACTCTTTTCGGCGACGCAGCTTTCGGCCTAACGAGCTACGCCCAAGCACGGGGATTCTATCAAAAGGGACTCGGTTTCATCCGAGGAGCCTCATCCAAGGAGAGCAAGATGGAATCTGCCATGATCGAATATCAGATAAAGCTGCGCATTGCTGATTGTCATATCAAGCTCAGGGAGCACGATGTCGGTTTGCAGGCATGCCCATAGCCACACACAAAAACACGTCCACACGCAGCACAATTTTTTACACGCTTGCCTTCAACAACAGGCTGCTCTGGTGATCCTGAAGGCCATCCCGTTCAAACACCGTCCACTTCGGCATTCCCTCAAACTAGCACGACTACTAGAACAAAGGGGGCGGAGAAAATTGGCCATTCATGCTTACCAGGAGATATTAGATCGGACTAAGGGCACACGTATGGTGATTGAGGCCGCACAGGCGCTCGCGAGGCTCCAAACACCTACAACTGGACGCAAGACGCATGCTGCGAGTAGTGCTGGCCACACTGCTGCTGCTACTGCTGCTGCTGCTGCCTTTGTGGATCGGCTCCCATTCATCGAGAAACTGACGACGGCGCATGGTAGTAGCTTGCATGCATATTGTTCAAATGTACTTCCAGCCCACTGTGATGGATGATGATGATGATACAATATAGTAATGATGAGAATTTTGCTGGTGTGACGATGACGATATATCAATCGTCGTTACGGGCTACAAGCATTGTCGTCGTCGTCATGGTCATCTTCATGATCATCATCATCATCATCTACAGGGTTGACTGCTAAGTATAAGCTTGGGATGGCATCGAAAGCGTTCGAAGTGCTCTTGGAAGAGTTTCCAGGGAACCTGTATCTCATGGTGCGCCAGGTGATAAACACTACATAATCAATGATCGACCGGCCAACGAGCAAGGAGAAGTAGAAGTTGCACAGAATTACCACCAATGAATCGTTGTCACGTCTTCCTCACCTTGACAGCACTCAGTTAATCAATACGTGCGCGCGCGCACACACGCACACACGCACACACACACACACACACACACACACACACACCTACACATACACATAAAGGCCACCCTGCAATTTGACATGGGTAAGCTGGACGAGGCATTGGAGCTGTTCCGTGGAGCAAGGGAACTCTACCCGCTATCTTGCGAGGGGGCTGACACGCACGCGCTCATCCTAAGGATTCGTGAGCGTACCTCGGAGCTATCGCGACTCACGCAAGACCTCATTCGTAAGGCACCTGATCGCCCAGAGCCTTGGATTGGTACATGCTTGAGAAGAATACAGTAGTAGTAGTAGTAATAGTAGTTGTTGTTGTAGTAGTGGCAGTAGTCCCTGCGTGCGCGCGCGCGCGCGCGTGTGTGTGTGTGTGTTGCTTGCTTGCTTGCTCAAAGGGATGTTGGAAGAAATGGTGGGAGTTGTTGGCGTTGAATGCTGTCCGTTAGCATCATCATTATCATCATCATCGTCATCATCATCATCGTCATCACCACCACCACCACCACCATAATCACCAATGACAACAGTATGCTCGCTCGACTACTCGACGGAAGCCAAGCTCAACTCCAAAAAGGCAATGGAGTGCCTCAACCGTGTGCTCTGCTTGTACCCTGGACACACAGGTGTGGTAGCATATCCGTAGCTGTTGCTGCTTGCTCAATCAATCAATTGCTCCTCGAGCTGCTATTTATTTTTCCATCACGTGTTCTCGCGCATCGGTACATAAATGCTGCTACATCGTTCTTCTGATATAAGAACTACTTCTGACACTACTACTACTACAACAACTACTACTACTACTGCTACTACTACGAATCCTCCTCCCCCCCCCTCCCCCTCTACTTCCCCTTCCTCCTCCTCCTACTGCTGGATTTCTTCCTCACTTACGATTGCAACTTTGCTGCTGCTGCTGCTTCTTCACAGGCGCGCTGCTCGCAAAGGGATTCCTGCACCTGCGGCACAACGACGGCAAGAGGGCCGCACTCGCATACAACCGGGTAAAGGGGATCTCCACTGGCATCACTGGGATCGAAGAAGAGCCGATCTCAATGCCCGTCCTCCCCCGGTTCTGCGTGTTCCAAGGCCTGGTGGAGGCCTTCTTGCAGATGCATGAGGTCAAGCGCGCCTTGAGCGTGGCGAAGGAGGCGTTGGAGCTGATGCCGCACAACCCGAAGTCGCTCACGCTGATTGGTATCGTTCTCTCGCAGAGCCCTGAGATGAAGGAGAAGGCATGCAAGGTCCAAGTAGAAGTGATATATCGTAGTAGTCATGGTAGTAGTAGGTTCGCATGGACGACGAATGATGCGAACTTTTGCTTGTTGTCAGGCATTCAAGAGGGCATTGTCCATTGATAAGAAATGCCTGGACGCCGTCGAGGCGTTGTCGCGATTTTATCACCTAGAGAAGCGCTACGATAAGATCATTGAGCTCCTCAAAGAACAGCTAAAGCACCGTCGGCGGGACTACCTTCACATCCGGTTGGGAGACGCGTACAAGGTAATAAGGGAGGAGGAGGAGGAGGAGGAGGAGATTGGGGCATGAGTAGAGCTATTGCAATCAGATATATTTATTATGTAGTCAGTTATCACCCGCATTGGCACAATTCCTCATCAAACTCCCCCCCCCCCCCCCCTTCCTATTTCACCGTGGATGTCACAATTTCTCTCACGGTGGTTACTCACTGCGTCACGCGCTACTGCAGATGAGTGGGGACCTAGAACTCGCTCTCGAGCAGTATCATGCGGCTCTGGTGCTTACTCCGGATCATCGCGAGGCACTGAAAGGCATCGAAACGCTGGAAATGGCTGCGAAGGATGAGTCAATGATGGACGATGTGGAGGAGGACGTCGATGATGAGCTTGAAGGCTAGTTGACGATCTTGTTGCAGGAAGTAATGAAAATCACATACGACCATCAACCCGTCGTTATTCGTATTATAAGGGGTGGTAGGCGGGTGGAAACGAAGATTTGTATCTGAAAATAATTTAAGAATTATCATGTATCTGCTAGCGTCACTACTGGAAGAGCTAGAAATCTAGAAACAGAAACAGGACTTAGCATAACGGTGTACTGTACGTACACGTGTACGATTTAGATACTCTAGTGAACAATGTGTGAGACGGATGTAATGAATAAATTAAATTTGTTCAATTGTCATCCTAATAATAATGTATGTGTCCCATACTAGCATAGCTAGATAGGGATTATCTTTGGTGTTAACTACCGTGTGCGTAGCGCAGATCTAGATCTAGATATGTACACAACATGTGCATCGTAGATGGAGTACATCTAGACATGTCCATGCTAGCAAGCTAGCATGCAGCATCTCTGGATCTGCCTAGCTAGCTAGCTAGATTACTGTCGGTCTAGTACATCAACGTATCCAAATATGTCAAAATATGTAGAGATGTGTTCATATCATTCATCGCAGCTCATGCTAGCATGGGCGCAGCTCTAACATGCGATGTCTCTAGATCTCCAGCATGACTAACCCTCAAAGCTAGAACGTAGACATGGCCTAGCTAGCTAGATCTAGAGATCCATGCTGTATCGTAGCGTACGCTTGCACACACAATAAATCTGTGTTAATAAGTGTTATGGATGAGGTTGCTCTTCTGCAACTCTTTTTTGACTGTGCTGCTCATTGCTGCTGCACGCGCCCGCACGATCTAGATATCTAGATATCTATGACTCTAAGACGTGCTGCGCAGAATTCCAGTATTATATATGTATATATATATATATATATATATATATACACACACACATATATGGCTATATAATACATAGTTTAGACGCTTATAGAATGCAAACTATATTCAAAATTATCAAAATTCTAAAATTCAACTCATTCGCCTAGACATGTTCAGAAGTTGCAGCAGATTATTCAACTAGGACCGTGTGATAATAACACCACATTTTCGTTTGGCATTGGTGCTGTAACATCTAATCTGCTACTCTCTTCTCTGTACAACAAAACTTTAATATAACTTTCAAAAAACGTGTAAGAGACGTATAGTAGGGGGGAGTGTTGCTCCCCCCCCCGTCGCGTCTAAGCAAATAGTAGTGTATTTCCTATCTAGCTCTTCCTTGCGCTCTTTCCTTTCTAAATAGTCTCCTCTTCTTCACTAGAGCAGCAGCCGTTGATGCTTTCTTCTTCTTCTTCTTTGTCGTCGTCGTCGTCACCATCGTCATAATCATCACCGCCCTCATCGCTGCTGCTCGCAACCACCACTCTGTGGCTGCCGCCGCCGCCGCCTCCTTCTCCTCCTCCCACCGACCTAATCACTGAGGCAGTAGCATTAGCTCTTTTAACATCTCCCCCCTCACCCAAGCCTGATGCTACCGGAGTAGCTGACGAAGAGGATGCCTTTGAATCTGTTGTTTGTCTCCCCCCTCCCTTCCTCAAGCCTGCCGGCACAACCACGATGCTCTGCGCTGCATGCTGGAATCCTCCTGATATCGCGTCCATAGCTTGCTGAAAGCCTTCGCTGAGTCCCACAACTCGCTGCTGCTGCTGCTGCTGCTGCTGCTTATAATGATACTGATGCTGATGGTGCCGTGGTTGTTCTCCTTGAAGTTGTCTTCTTGTAGTGGTAGAGGAGGTGGTGACGATTCTACTACTTCTATTACTACTGCTACTGTTGCTGTAACTACCACCACCACCCCCAATGCTGGATTTCCCTTCCTTTCCTCTACTTCTTGCATCAACATCATCGTCATCATCGTGAGGCCTGCTATGCTGCTGGAGGACTCTATGTGTAGCATCTGTTCTCCTGGCAGGGGCGACGACTCCTTGCCGATGACTAAGATCATCATCATCCCCACCACCTCTTGCCCTTTCCCCCCCTCCCTCCTCCTGCTGCTTCTGCTTTACCAGCCTTCCATCAACGGTGGCCAGCAGCGTGCGCGCGCCAAGGGAGAGGGAGGAGTAGGCGTTCATCGTCTCCTTTGTGACAGACCCCACAAGCGCAGACACGCCTTTCTGCAGGCCCCGTATCACTCGCCCATCCCTGCGGATTTGCTCGAGCGGCAGCACGACAAGATCCACGACGCCTTCTCCCACACGAAGAAGGGAACGAAGGGGCTGGATGCCTGCTAAGCATCGATGCAGCTGCTGCTTGACAACCTGCTCGCTCCACTCCTTCCCCAACCGAGCCACAACGGCGCCCCAGCTTTCCGCCGCTCTCAGCACATGGGCGCCGAGGACGACGCGCACCTCTTCCAAGCGAAGCAAGTGGGCTAGTTGGGCGTACTCACCAGCCCTCAGCGCCTCGAGGTCAATTCTCTTCGGCCTGTAGTCGATGCACAGATGGCACTCGCCAATGCTCATTGACTGGATGTACGTAGGTGGTGGGGCAGTTGTTGCTGCTGCTGCTGCTGCTGATGATGATGGTGATAGTCGTCGCGACGGACCTCTGCCAGTGCTACCATTACTATTGTCTCCATATCTCCTGGCTTTCTTGTTCTCCAGCTTCCACCCTGCTGCTCCTCTCACACTGAGGCCGTCAACGTCCTCGTCGTCTGGAATATGGGTCGCAATCGCAGAAGAACGATGGTGAGGGTTCTCCCTTCCTCCTCCTCCGTGATTATAGACATTGCCCTTTCTATCCCTAGCCCTAGCTGCTGCTCGACGTTCCCTATCCGCAGCAGCCGCCGCCGCCGCCGCTTTGGCGATCTTGGAAGCATCTTGGGAGAAGGCGAGTGCGAACTCGAGGGTGTCTTGATCGAGCCTGAGGCGCAGGGGTAGAACCCTGATGCTTACCCGAGCCTCCTGCCGGTCAGGCGCTCTCTTGGCATCAGGCCGCACGTTAGATGAGCGTACAACCAGCATGCTAGAGCCGGATTCTCGAAGAGACTTCTTGGGCGGCTCGTAGCCTAGCAGCGGCTTTGCGAAGAACTCTGAGCTCGCCACCCTGTCCACCAGGGCGATGTCATCGACTGACACCGCGTAGTAGGACGCCACCTGGACATTGAACGGGATCATGTGAGAGGTTCAAAGAAGAATGGTGATGATGATGATGATGATGATGATGATGATGACGATGATGACGATGATTATGATGATGCTCTGTGTGTGTGTCTGCCTGTCCATCTATGTAATATCACGCAAGAGCTAATTTTATGAATGAATTGTGTTATTACTTCATTGGTGTTTCACCACCACTATGCTGCTACTACTGCTAATGTCACTACTACTACAACAACTACTACCCGGCTATCTGGAGGATAGACATTGAAAACCAGATGAATTCCCTGTAGTAGTAGTAGTAGTAAAGTAGTAGTTACTCGTCAGTGAGCAGCAGTTGGAATATTTAAAAGCAGGGCACGTGATTATGAAGAAGAACAAGAACAAGAAGCAGAAGAAGCAGAAGACGGCGAAGAAGCGCGAAAGAGAAGATGAGCATAGAGTCGACATCTAGCTTTTCATTATATGACTTATAATCATCATCATCATCATGATCGTCACCATAAGTGGACTGTATCTCCTCTCTCCCTCTCCCCCCCCCCCCCCCCCCCCTCTCTCTCTCTCTCTCTCTCTCTCTCTTCCTTATCGACTTTACGGTTCTACATATATTAGCTACGGCTACGACACCGACAGTGAGATCCAAATCAACTCTTTGACTCGAAATCCTTCTGCTGTTGGTTGTTCTTTTCCTGTTTCCCCTTTTCTTATTATTTCCTTTGCCCTTCCTCTTTTTCTTCTTTTTCTTCTTCTTTTTCTCCTTCGTATTCATCATCGTCGTCCTGCTATTTCTCCACTCCTTATCCCCATTTCCGACAAGCTGCTGCTTGCTATGAAGCAGCTCCGTTATCTCCCCTCTTCGAAGATAGCGACTACTCTTTTCATCATCCTGCTGCTGCTGCTGCTGCTTCTCCACCTGCCCCGCGTTGCAATAGGCGTCATCATCATCAGCACCAACATGATCCCCACCCTCACAATTCCTTTGCTGTCCGTTAGCAGTATCATCATCGTCGTCGTCGTCGTCATCATCAGTAGCAGCAGCAGCATCCTCTTCTTGGGCAGCAGCATCGTCTCTCACGTATGTGTCGTAGACAAATGCCCGTAGGCCTGCTGCTGCATGCTGTTCTCGCCGTCGTCGCCTACTCGCTGCTGCTGCTGCTGCTAGAGGCATGGACTGAATGCAGACCGTTTGCATCTTGCCATTGCTACTGTGCCCCCCCCCCCCCCCCCACGTCGCCCCTCTTGTCCTCGTAGCCGACCTGCTGTGTATTTCTGGTCAGAATGGAGCGCTGGCTGGAGGCGTCCCACCTCGACGAGTAGTGAGAAGACTGGTAGTGGCAGCAGGGAGAAGAGGAAGAAAGGCCAAGGGGAGAGGCAGAGGCAGAGGCAGGTGGTAGTAGGAGTAGAATGGTGGTTATTAGTTCATCGACGTAGTAGATATGATGAGTGTTCTTATCATGTCAATTTTAACGATGGTATGGTTTGGTCATGCAAGTAATGGTGGTGATGTGTGCATGTGTGTGCATATGTTCGGGTACTTTCGTCCGCACGCAGAAACGCGACGTGTAGTAGTAGTAGTTACAGTAGTAGTAGTAGTAGTAGTAACAAAATACCTGCCCATCCATTGTGAGGGTATGGCTGATGACGCTGTCCGCATCGAGCATCTGTGCGGCAGCAGCAGCAGCAGCACTGGAATGACCACGACCACGACCGCGACCAGGATGATGGCGACGACGACGATGATAGAGCCGCCTCGAATCATCATCATCACCATCCTCGTGCAGGTTGTTGTGCAGATGCTCATCATAAACAATGCTGCTGCTGTCATGACTGTTCTCACCGCTTCTCATTCTTTTGTGCTCCTCCTCCACCCCCCCCTCCTCCTCCTCCTCCTCCTCCTCCTCCTCCTCCTCGTTGTCCTTGCTTTCTCCTTCAGCAGCAAAGTCCCTCCCCCCGAACAGCTGCAATCGCACCTCGACGCTGTGCATCTTAAAGCTAATCTTGGGGCGGGGATGGAGGCGAGGGGGGTGCAACCGCTTGTCCTTATAAATCCTATCGGTCTTGTTAGGACTGCAGGAGAAGTGATCCTCCACGATTGTGATTTTTTGTGTGAGCATCTTAGCCACTGGGCTGTTCCCCCTCCCTCTCCTTGATGACGACGACGATGATGATGATGATGGATGGGCAGTTGTGCGCCTATTAGACTTCTGTGGTCGTCGTCGAGGTCTCCTCTTCTGGTTCCCATCGTTGTCATCATGATCATCATCATCATCATCTTGGACACTACTGTCGTAAACCTCATCACCACCTTCAGCGGCAGCTGCACTATTATTATGATTATTATTCTTATCATTACCGGGTGCACTATGGTAACTACGCCCATTTATTCCATCTCCTCCTCCTCCTCCTCCTCCAGCAGCACCACCATTGTCCCCTTGGAAGTAATTATGAATCTTTTCCGTGTCAATGAGCGAACTTCGGTACTCCTTCTCTGCAACCTTAAATGCCCTTGCCGCTAGAGCCTTGGCACTAGTAGAGGCAGCAGCTGAGGAAGAAGAAGAGGAAGAAGTGGGGAGATGATGACGCCCACCAGCTTGTTTGCCGTCGTCGTTTTGAAAGAAGCTGCCTTTACGCTCAAACAGCACTTGCCCTCCCTCGCCCTCCTCCTCCTCCTCTTCCTCATCCCTATTGTCTTTGTCACCAAAAGCATTGAAGTCGATGTTGTGCAGCAGGCCCTTACTACTACTGCTACTACAGCTACCCTCGTCCTCCTTGGTATCATTGCCGCTGTCACCATTGTTGTTTGGGTGAAGGGGGGAGTTTCCAGCAGTGCTGGTATCCCCACCCCCCCTCCCTTCCGCTGTGGTAGGGAAGGAGATCTCCACGTCGCGCGGTGCTTGGGCGGGGGTTAACTCGGTGATCGCGTACCCCGCGAGCGACGAAAGCACAGAGAAAGAATCAGGGCAAAACTGCACAGAGAGAACACCGCGAGACAGCTCGACCATAACGTCGGGCATGAGCGGGTTGTTCTTCAACAAAAGGGCTCTGTTGCTATCATCCTTAGGCAGCGTTTGCACTCCAAGCTGGAACGCATCGATGGTTGCAACCCTTATGTAGTCCTTCCGGTCGATCATGTTGGGGTAGAAAGAGGAAGACGAGGAGGAATACAAAGCTGGCGGATGATTGCCAGTTGCCCCCGTATTGACGAGGCTCTCCTGCTCGCCCCCCTCCTCCTCTTCTTTCCTTCCCTGTTTCATCTTGCGACTCGTTGTGGCGATGGGAACATGTTTCTTGATGCAGCCGGTGAGATCGTTCAGATCGATAGAGAGGTGCATTGGGCTTGAAGGACTGGACGTGTCGCGTGATAGTCTTCCCGACACACGAGAAAAGACAACTAGCCCCCGCCCACCTGCAATGGCCGCTCTGCAAGTAGGAGGGCGATACTCCACCGCACAGTCGGTTGCGTGAACGTATAGGAATGATGATGACTGCGAGACTGACTTTGCCCGTTTGTTTTCAGCTGTCTTCTCTCCCTTGCGGTGCTTTTGCTCTTTTCCCTCCAAATGCTCCTCCTCCACCGCCTCCTCTTCCCCCTCCTCGTCCCGCCTTTCAAGTACAAAGTACGCTTGAAAGCGGGAGACCCATTCTGAGAAGAGGTTGAGATCGCTCATTCGCAAGGCTGCTGAGTTGAAGTTCAACGCCATCTGATTTATTGTCTGCTGCTGGGGCATCACCATCTTCTTGTTGTCGTCTTTCTTCTTTGTTACGACATGAACGAATTGAGCAACATGGCTCTTCATCGAAGCTCCCTGGCCTCCCCCCCCCTTGATGCCTCTTCCTCCTCCTCCTCCTCGTCTCTTTTCTCCATTCAAAGCGGTTGTTGCTGCATTGTTAGAAACAAGGATAGGCGTGTGGCTTTGTTGCTGGAAGGTGATCGGATCGAACGTGGCAGAGGAGAGGTGGAGCTTGGCGAGTGAGAGCGAAGTGTAGTTAGTCTCCTCACAGTTAAATCGAGAAAGGTTGAAGTGCCGCAGCCCGAACACCGTCAGCGAGAATCCTGACAGTGGTGCTCTCTGCGGACGAGGAGGTGGGGCCGTGCTCCTCTTCTTTTCATCATCATCATCATCACCTTTTTCATCTTGTTCTTCTTCTTCGAATTCCCCATCCTCCTCCTCCTGCTGTTCCTCGATTATGTCGAGATGGAAGGTGTGCACATTGAGGCTGAAGCTAGAGCCGTGCTGGTGACTAGCCAGCAGCCGTTTGCGCGGCACATTGACATGTATCATACTGGGGACTCCACATGGAGGTGCTCGAGGAACGTGGTTTGGGTGCTCGGGCATTAGCCCAGGGTCGTTCTTATCGTCACTGTTGTTATTCCTGCCACCATCATCACCCTTTATACTGTGATGATGATGATAGGAAGAAGAATCGCCAGTGGAAGAGGCTCGGTGCTCATTGCGCTCGTTACTATTGTCGTTGATCGGCCGGTGCCTCGTCCTAGTCCTCCTGCGGTCGTCGTCGTCGTCGTTATGATTGGTGTTGGCATTGAAGCTTGCCAGAACGCCTTTGAGAGTGGTGAGTAGGCGCACGTAGTTCCTTCGTGTCAGTGTTGCCCGACAGCTCTTAACGGCTGTGTGGATGACGAACCCAGCACGTCCTTCACAAGACCGCTCGAAAGTGAGCAGAGACTTCATTTGCTGCTGCTGCTGCTGCTGCTGCTGCAGAGGAGGGGAGTGCCGATGGCTACTCGTCTTTCTATACGCGCCTCGTCCCAACCCTCCTCCTCCTCCTCCTCCTCCTCCTCTTCTCGCCCTTAGAGGACGTCGTGTGTGATGGTTGGATGGAGGGGGGGGAGCTTGCTCACGCTGATGTTGATGATGGTGTTTCGAGCTGTATTTCGTGTCGCGACTACGTTGACCTCGTGCAGCAGCATCAGTATTATTATTATTATTATTATTGGTATTCGTCGAGGATTGCGGGGGTGGCTGTTCTTCCCACACGCGATACGGGTCCCATAGCCTTTGGAAGAACGCCTCTGTTTCCCTTGCAGATACCTTGTAGGTTTGATGGTGGTTCAGAAAATTGGAAATGATGATGCTGATGATGAGGACAATGGCATGGGAATGGTAGAGGAAGACAGTGTAAAATTTCCATTTCGCAATGATAGATGGGTCTGATTTTGTTGTGCGCGTGTATTTACCTTGGTTCCTGGAGCCAAGAAGGGATGGAAAACATCAGTATCATCGTCATCGTCGTCGTCGTTATGAAACGGGCTGTTTCTCCTCTTCCTCCTCACACGCGACACTAGCTTGACACGAAGTGAATCTGCATCTAATAGCCTTTCAAATCCCAGAGAAGACGAAGAAACTGAAGGGCGCAGAGAAGAGGGGCGGGCACAAACGATCCCCGCTTCCATTGATGAGAAGCTTATCTCCCAAAGGGCGCGAGGAGGCGGACTTGTCCTGTGGATGATGGTGATAATAATATACAATGATGATGATGATGATGATGATGATGATAATTGCTGCAGTAGTATTACAAGAGAATGAGCATGTGAATGAGAAGGGGGAGGAGTAAAGTGTTTGGAAAAACGATGACCACAGCTTTTGTCATTAAGAGATACACAAAATGCAATTTGCAAATGTTGCGTGAATGGATAAATGAACAACACCGCTGGGATCCTGCCCAATCGTCCTGTCCTCCCCAGTTTCTCTCGTAATTGGAGACCGAGAGCGACATGAACTGAATTCTAAAACGGTCGCTCATCTTCGCAGACAATGGTGAATCAGCAGGAGGAGGTTGCTGCCCCCCTTCTTGTACTCTCTCAGGAAGAAGATAGAGAACGATACTGGGGATGCTGATCGAAACCGGCGTGTTAGGTCTATTATCTGCGTTTGGTTGGACTTGTTGCTGGCCATTCGGATGCTGTCGATGAGGGAAAATGTGCACCTGCTCGCGGCGAAAATCGTCCAAATCGAGGGAAAAGTGGTCGCCTCCCTCTCCTTCATCTATCGATGAAGAAGGCGATATTGCACCACCGTCCTCCGCCTCTTCCTCCCTCCAGGGCTGATCCCTCTCCTCGCGACTGTCGTAGAGGTGGCGGGGATAGGAGTGGTGATATTTACCGTCGTACATACTATTAGTGTCGTCAGCATCCTCTCCTCCTCCACTTCCTTCTCTTCGTCCGTCTTGCTGCAGCAGCTTCTTTTGAAGAGCTACAAGTCGCTGAATGCTCCCCACGTCCATGTTGAGGAGCAGCGTGCGGGCCCTCACTTCGATATTTGTCCGATGACGGGGTCGAAGAACAGAGGCATTGCTGCTGTCGCTGCGAAGGAGGGGGGGCACCATGAATCCTGAAGAGGATTCCGATGTTGCTACTGCTGCTGCTGCCACAGGCTCCGGGCGTGCCGCCACGTACAGGTCTGGGTTCAGCCGTCTTTTAGTTCGCAGAAGCTTTCGCTCTAAGCCATGCGGCGGCCCGAGGAGAAGATCAGATCGGCGGCCATGAAGGTTGTTTTCTGCACCGTTTCCAACTTCGTACATCCTTTGCCCTCTCCTCCCCTTGCCCTCCGCATCTCCCAAGTCGCTCGCATCCTCTTCTTCGTCTTCACTGTCACACCCAAGCTTTCTCTCCTCGTCCTTGCGGTTGTCACCTACTACGTGGTGGTGGTGGTGCTGCTGCTTCTGGTCCCCCTCTTCATCATCATCACCGTGATCATGATTCCTCTTGGCCCTCGTCTTCTTCTTCCTTCTCCTCCTCGCTGTAGGAGCCTCATCAAACTCAGCGATAATCGTTGCGCGGAAATTGCCATGACGGCTGCGGATCAACTCACCACGGCGGCGATCGAAAGGGGGGGTTCCGCCGCTGCGAGATCGCAATTTCCCTTCCCGTTCAGGCTCTTCCACATTTTCTTTCGTCTTCTTGTCTGTGGTGGTGGTAGTGCTGCTTCTTCCTCCTCTCCCCCAGTTATCATCTTGTTTTTCCTGAAGGTATTCTAAGAGCTTGACAGTAACTAAGGACATGCTCCATCTCGGGGGAAGTAAAAACTGCTGCTGAATATCGACGTGCAGCTCGTCCACCGATGCAACGAAATGGTCTACACCGAGTGCGAAGATGGAGGGCGCTGGATGCTGGTGAATGAGAGAATGGGAAGCAGACGTACGATGAGAAGATGAGGTGGAGGCAGGCTTCGACCTGTGGGCTCCTTCATGTTCTTCCTTCCCTCCTCCCATCATGGTGGGAAGCGATGAAAGCACCCAATCTGTGTCCTTTGGCCAATCTGAGCACGACACGTCGCGCTGGAGGAAAATCACGCTGATAAGTCGAACGTGCAGTTCAAGGCTCCAGCTAACTGCCGCTGTGCTCCCACTTTTACCGCCAGGATTCGTGTTGTCCCCACTCCCCCCCGCTGCCTTCCTTCCGTCCATCGATGTTCTTTGCATCTTAGTGTCCACACAACCGATATTGCTCCGTTGCTTTCCGTCCTCGCTATTTGACCTGCTGCCACGTACGATCGCGGTTTGCTGCATCGAGCCTGCGTTACAGTCGAAGAATTGCTCCGAGGTATCCGTCCCATGCGACGTCGCGGTCATGAACGATTCAGCAAGGTACGAAGACGAGGCGAGCTGATCCTGCCCCCCCTCTCTTGCGGGTAGCGTAGGGGGTGTATACTGGCTAAGAAGGCGTTCGACCGTTTTGTAATCATTAATAGGTCGCCCTCCGTTACCGAAGAGGGAATCACCACGACGCACCGCATTTGACTGTCCTATCTGGAGGCCGCGAGCGCTATGGTTCGTCTTGTGGTTGTTACCTCGAGCAATGTCGAAGAGATCATCGAGGCCGGATTCAGTGCTCTCTTCGCGACCCAAGGGGGGAGGAGCTCTCACGATGCTAATAATAGTCGAGCACGCACAACAACTCAGGAGATAGCATTATTTCACGGACGAAACATAGGGGAAAGTGCACACACACACACACACACACACACACACACACACACGATACACTATATATATATATATATATATATATATATATATATATATATATATATATTCTATCGTACTGCCAAGTTCCCTGCTGATCTATTTTCAGTAATTTTGATAGTAGTATAGTAGTAGTAGCAGAAAGTAAAATAGTAGTACTTGCTAGTAGCCCCTCCATCAAAAGTAGTAGCAAGTGCACCAGCCGTAGCAACAGCTCCTGCCGCGGTCGAAATCCCATCATTGGTTGCCGTCATCATCGTTGCTGTGCCAGTTTGTCCAGCACCAGCAGCTGGAATGGTGTTTGTGGCGTGCTGCAGGTAGCTTTGCTTGTACTTATTTTTCTCTTCTTCCTCTTCTCTGAGTTTTCGCATCGCTGTCTGGAGGATGCGAGAAGAGGTGCCCATTTGCTTTAAAGCGGAAATCAAGAGCGCCGTCTGGCGGCCCCCTAGAAGTGCACGCAGCGGTGGCACCGAACCTTTAATATGTAGCTTGCGATCCCATACCTACGTGTGGGACATCATCATTATCTTCGTTACCTCCATGAATATGTGCACCTTCACCACTTGCGAAGAAGCAAAAAAGATACTTACATATATACCTTCTCCTCATTCCCCTCTTCCGGAGCAATAGGGGGCGGTGTGAGTCCGAAGACGCAGTATTTGTCAACCTCACCATGTGCGACTGAAATCGGCCTTTCCAAGTGGATATCGTTCGTCACGTCCACCTGCAGTCCTGCAAGCCGGATCTCCTTCGTGTGATGGGGAGAGCGAACACGTGCGCTGTTGTCGCCACTACTGCTCATGTCCGGCTCCTTTTCATCATGATTAGTCGTCGCGGCCGTATTGACGTATTCACCTCGCTTGAAGCGCACAATGACCGCTGCCGTGCTGGTGCCGATGCTTGTCGGGTGGGATGTACCCCGAGTAGTACTTTGCTTGTAGTCGTCATGCTCAGGCCCATCGGCATCGTCTTGTGGGAAGTGAAACGCGAATGAGCAGCCTTCTATTTCGAACTCTGTCTTCTCCAGAACCTGTCGGAGGCGCGCACCGATGACCTAAGCATAGGAAGGGAGAGGAAGGGTGCGGGAGGGAGATGTTGATTATATCTACAAGCGGTGGGAAGGAGAAGGGCCGCATTAAGTAGAAAGAAGGCAATTATAGAACACTGGAAAGAACGCGCTACGACTCAACCTGCATTCCATGCACAGCTCCTGAATCCTCTTCCTCTACGTTACCAGAACGTATTGGCTCAGCAGCTGCCGACTTGGCTCTGACATGCTTCTTCACGAAACTTATAGTATCGTCTTCTTCTAATGCAATCTTCGATGCCTGCGGTTTTGATCCAGATTGTCAGGTTTCATCACATCCCATACAATCACCATACAATCACCATAATCATCATGATCATCTTCACCGCATAAACCCACATCAACAACTTCATTTTAACCAAAGGGGGCAAATGGTCAACCTCTGCAAGGAAGGATTTGGATAGACATTGGCTCTCTGCATCCGCCTCCTTAAGCGGCTTCACAATCACCTCAAGTTGCTTCGAAGGGGGACGGGAGGAAAGAATATACTTAGCGAACGGAATGATCATTGAGATGGGGATTAAAGGTACCTTGAGGATGATTTTGCAATTCTTTGTAGATAGACTGTGCCATGGGATTTCCGCATGTATCAATCCTACCTTCGCTTGCACGACTTCAAACGGGAGGCCACTGATCGTTTCATTGAGAGCCTTAAAGGAGGAGACCAGTTTTGATGTCAAGCAACGATAGATTCAATGTGAAAGCTAGTTGAATAGTACATATTGAGTTATTACCTCCACGTCCAGCTGTATATCTGTCAGCTCTAATATTCCGTTCGATAGCTGAACTTCAACTTTGCTATGGTGTAACTCATCCTGTAGATAGTCCCCAATGAGCTTCTTGAGAACGAAGGTGTAAAATCTCCGGAGGGGGTTGAATGACATCCTGAACACAGGTGGGTAATTCAATGGTTATGATGAGAAGAATAACAGATTCTTTGCTTTGTTCCTCATCATCCGGTGGCAGCAACGAAGCTTCCCATATAGTCAACCGGAACAAAAGGAACAAGACGAAATATATGCATTCGACACTTATTGGACTGCAATTCAGCCACTTTAGTTTTTGTACTCTCGTGAAATCCTATGATTTCCTCTAAAGTGATTTTGGTTTATCAGCAAGAGTACCTTGTGTTCACGTTGTTTTTTCCTGCAAGCGAGTTCTTTTCCCCCAAGCGCGCTCGATGCGGCTATGAGTTGGAGTGAGGGCTCTGCCCCTTTCGCCCTGCTGTCTGAACTTACCACACTACGGGTTGACCCTCAGCAACCCTTCAGCATGGGATGAACAGGAAGAAGAAAGAAGGGGGCGAGGAAGGAAAGAGCCACGTCGGGAGGATTTTCAGACGTAAGCTCCTGTGTTCCGGCCAGGCTCGACCGAAGCTGAGGAGGATTGAGGTCCATTATGACAAGTTTTCCGTGAATATGCATGTTTCTATATACAATTACATCCTGTTTTCATTGTTAATCAATATTCAAACGTTGATATTAAGATCTACGACAAATAGACATCGGCCAGGATGTCTGCAGTGTAAAAAGTGATCAGGTAGTGGTCAAGTAAGAGGCTTCTCCTCGGCGACCTTTCCGAGAAAAAGAATCCAGCGAATGTCCAAGAAAAGGAGGAAATGCTAGGAAATCTCAGGGCATTTTTGTGTGATTCCTCGGGATTCTGTGATTTTCTTCCAATGAAGGACGCTACCGGTACTTGGTTTGTGAGGCGTCATCACTCAAAACACATGTGTTTTTCTCTCTGTTCTGCAGTCTCTTGTGATAAATGTCCTACACCTCACAGCATTTCCAACAATCAATCCTTCGGAAAGAATTGCTTGCATGTTCTTGGGCTACGATCGTATCATCTGATAGTGCAACTGCTATATCTGTATGCGCCTGGCGATGAGGATTATAACAATAATCGTGGATGTTTCCCGGGATAAGTGTATCTAGATCTAGTGAGCGGTGCAGGGTGAACTTCAAATAACACATATTTCCCCAAAGAAACTTATGGCGATTATAGGAAGAGACATAGAAATATGTTAGTCGCATATAAGTTTATGATCTCCGAATTTGATCCGCTCGTGGTTCCCCCACCGAAGCGTGGAACAGAAAGATGTCACAGCCCCCCTCGTCTTCCTCATCATCCTCCGCAAATCCAAAGCCTTCAAATCAGATATCTGCCCCCCCTTCCTACGTCCGCAACTTCAGAGATGTGGCTGGAGGCCTGAATGCACTGGCAACGAGATATGGAGAGCAAAACAACGCGGAGAACTTCCGTAAGGTGGTGCATTTGCGCTTTTGTGATCAAATACATTTGATCATGTATTGCTTCCAATCATTAGCGGCAAGAGCAAGAGATCGAGAGCATGGAGGATTTTACGCTTCCAATGGGATGGGTTGTTACATCGTTCAACACCACACACTGCATTGGAAAAAAAATATTCATATGTTGTGGGGAGAGAAGAAAAAGATGCAGGAGAGTCGTGCAGGGAAATAAATTGAGTTAGTGAAGGGAGGTAGGCGAAATAAATTTGCTTCAGATAGTGTGATTGAAACTCTCCTCTCTCTCTCTCTCTCTCTCTCTCTCTCTCTCTCTCTGTGTGTGTGTGTGTTGTTATTTTAATTGATATCATGTACACACGTTGATGAACTTTGTGTCGTGCAACACAGCCAAGGGAAGACTTTGAATATAATACCGCTGGTGCGGAGGAAATATCGACTAAAACGCATATTTCAAGGTGTTTGCGCGGCGCGGAACGCTATATTTCCTTCTATCCCACGAATCGCGAAGATTTTGTTGAGTAAATCTGAAGTCCGTATTGAATGGTTTTGGCAATACTATCAGTAAGAATAAGGGCTACCAACTTCTCATGAAGATGGGCTGGACTAAGGTCTGAGGAGAATCTAACATAAGATCTCTTAGTTAAATATTTTTCCACAAAAATTCATGCATATCCGTTCCTCAGACGCATACTTCGATGCATGAGTACTGACGAATCCTTCGATGAATGTGGTGAACACAGGGCCAAGGCTGTGGCAAATCGAGCCAAGGGATAACGGAGCCAGTTGTGCTCAAAGTGCAAGAACATGGCATGTCCGTTGGCATTGGGAAGGACCGCGAGTATGTAACCCTGTAAGAATATATGTTCCCTTTTAACGGAGATGGTACACATACATTACATTCATCAACACAGCTTCAGGTTCTCAAAAGTATTTCTCATAACTTTTGGCGAGAGGGACAAACATCTCACACTCGGCGTAACGCATAGACTAACGCCGCTCTGCACGTTTTAGGTATGAGGAGCAGGCTGAAGCCGCAACGGCGAATAGGCGACTGCTACTTGTGGAAAAAAATGAAACAGCGGAGGAGGTTAAGGCGAGGTGTGTAGCAAAATACATTACAGACACGCTTCACGCGCGCGCGCGCGCACACACACACGCACACACACACACATATTAATATACATATATATGTAAATATATATACATATATAAATATTTGCACTGAACCTCGCCAGGACGGAACAGGCGATGAAGGTTGAGGAGAAACGTGAGCACGTGAGGGAGATCCAGAAAGTGTTCCTTTGCAAGGACTGCGACAAGCAGTACACAAATATACAGCAGTATGAGGAGCATTGCAACAGCTACGACCACCATCATAGAGTTCGCATCAGAGAAATGAAGCGCCAGCACCAGCAAAGAAAGGTATAATATGTAAGACGCATATTGTGTGGGTCCGAAGAAAGAGAACGAGAGAACTCTGACGATCATATGAATCAGCTACTCAAGACCGCTAAGTTATGCCGTGATATTATGTGTTTGTTTATACGTGTTGATGTGATTCCATTAGATGATGGCTGGAAAGTCACGGAAGAAAGCAGCGAAGAGTC
The DNA here is from genome assembly GCA_000320545.1 of Bigelowiella natans CCMP2755. Lineage (NCBI taxonomy): Eukaryota > Cercozoa > Chlorarachniophyceae > Bigelowiella > Bigelowiella natans. Next base: position 31,824 of record ADNK01000862.1, on the reverse strand, counting down.
GCCAGGATCGGCTTTTTGCCGAACGCATCGCGAAGGCACAAGCACTGGCGCAGAAGGGTAACAAAGGAGCGAATACAGCGGAGAAAGGGTCACTGAGTTCTGAGACTAGCAGCACTGCGGTTCCTAAACAGCAACCACAGCAGCAACAGCCTGGTACCTCGTTTTGTTTTGAATTCCCTTTCTTCCATGGTACATTTTTTTTTAGAGGACAACACGCATAAGAAACGCATGTGCACACATCGCATGTACTCTCTTTCGTCTTGGTGCATCTACATGTTGGGTTCGTATATCTGATATTGGAATTGATTTCCTACTTTGCGTTATGCTCCACAAGCCGGGGGCTCGTCAACAAATAATGGCAAGGAATCAGGCATGCAAGGAACGACAAAAGTTGCAATGAGTTTCGGAATGAAGAAAGGAAAGAGTTTTGGAATGAAAAAAGGCAAAAGAAAGGCCATTGGGTTTTCAATGTCCTTTGGCAAAAAACGAAGATAGCAGTATCATATAGCGCGAGTTACCTTGCACCTATGACATTGTACAAGTATCGCATGTTATATTGTAAAAATCATTAGCTCATTACTTTAATTATACTAAGAAACCATGCTTTGCATGCCAATCAAAGGATTCAAACTCGGTTCGCGGCTGCGACTGCTAGCATGTATCGTTTTGATACGCTATGGGCACAAGCGGCGCAGCATTGCAGCATGCTATACTCAGTACTGAATAATCTGACATGCATGGATAGGCATAAGCTGCATTCACAACCGTGCATCTACGATTATTAAAGGGTGAGATATGGTATGCTTACATGCTGCGGCTGCACTAGCGCAGTGTGGCAATTCGCTTAACAGATCTATCACATTAGCTATATTATACTGTGCATCTCGTTGATGCATGTATGCTGCGATGCGTCTAACGAGCTTAGCAACGTCCAACCACTTATAATAATAATCATTATAGCAAATAATCATTATAGCAAACGCCACAAATGTATTATCTGTTAAGAGTAAAGACGATAATCGTAATGAATTTCAAATTGCGTATATTCGTTCTAAAATTATCTTACGCATATGTTGTTTATTCAATCATATTAGACGCGTGCTCGATAAAAGTTGTTCACAATAAAGTAAAATCGAGTGCACTTGTAAGTACCTATACCGCTAAATATAAGGAGAGGTGGACTAATTATCACTTCTTTGATATTAGAATTCTCAGTGCAGCTCTCTTATTTGCTCCCGAGGTTGATTATAATACATTTTTGCTAATAGTTTAAGGGTCTCGCCCTGCTAGTTTGTGCAACATATTCCTAGCAGCATCCGACCGTATATTCCGATTTGTAATGTGTAGTAGTGGTAATAGTGTTCTATTTATTTCTTCATATCACCATAGACGAAGATCAATCTCTGACACTTAGGGAGAGTCTGTTGCTGTTCTCGTCATCTTCTCTGCTGCTTCTCGTACATGCTCCCTTCTACGATATTCTTGGTTGTTAATGCGTTGAGTGGCGCTGTTTCCAGTGGCTTGGGCTTGGTGTACGACTTGTTGTGCAGCTTGCTGTGCATTTCTAATGGCCTGCTCGAGGGAATCGACCGAAGTGTCAGTCGCAGCAGCCTGAGCAAAGGTCTGTTTGGCTTCTACCACAGCCGTGTTTACAACAGCTGCAGCATTATCGAGCGTGTTCTGGATCTTCATCACGTGCTCGTGCATGCCTACAAGTATTTGAAACACAATTATCTGTTTTACAACATGATACTGGCCACGGCATTCCAGGCAAGAACTGCCCCATGAAAGCTTGCAACTACTATGTATACCCAATCTCACCTGCGCCAAGGTCCTCTAACAGCGAAATAAGAGGAGAGGAAACAATTGGGACGGTGGTTGCAGAAGATGAAGAGCTCTGACTTTCAGATTTGGAGGTTTTAGAGTATTTTGAAGAGGATTTTGAGGAGGGGGAGGAAGCCATCTTAGTATGCTGCCTCTTGATTCGATGGCCAGCAGCTTTGCTTGTGTAGTGGTTACTGTGGACGTCATCTTCCTCTTCCTCTTCTCTCTGCTGCTGATGATGAATTTCCTGGTATTGTTTTTCGTGGCTAGAGCGCGTCTCCATTCCTGGGTGCAAGAAATTGCTCAGAACGACAATCTCATCTTGTCAAGCTCATTTCCGTGGCGGGCATGCTTACGTGCGCATGCGACCCAAAGGTTACATAGATTTAGTTGTTCGACATGAAGGAAAAGTAGCAGTGGTAGTAGTAGTAGTAGTAGTAGTAGTAGTAGTAGTAATAGTAGTAGCAGTATCAGAAGTGTAGGAATCTCGATTCATCACTACATCTGCTCACCGAAGAACCACCACAAAATTCGATGATAAAAATTCCAAAACACTCACCGCGCTGGGCCTTCAGCGTGATGTACTTATCTGCACGCCCATTGAGATAGTTTCGGTATGACTCCGGATTGGTGTTGGTTGCATCCTGCACACTAGTGATATCATGGCCTCCAAGCTTAACGGTTGAGCCCATCTGCGCGTTAGCAGCATGAAGCGCTTCCTTTGCATTCTCTTCAGTTTGTACGGCCGTGGCGTGTGAAGCAATATTTGCAGTACTGACAGCATATTTTGACCACTCGAGTGCTTGATTAGCAGTCTCGAAGGCTTGGAGCAAGTTGTTACGGGCATGGGTCAACACCTGCGCAGCAGTCGCTGCTGTGACGTTCACCGTCGTAATGTTCTGTGAGCAAAGTATTCAGAGAAATAAGAACGTCAACTTACAGTGATCTATTTTCTCTTATCTTTTGGGTAATATGTTAAATTTACTGCGGGACGAAGTGCTTAGATTCAAACTACCGCTTTGGGGGTGGAGGAAATGATCTCGATCGTATCCGGCTGCTGCGTGGTCACCCTTTCCTGTGCACCCGCAGCTCTGCCCGAGGAAGTCATTACGAACATGAACATCGTCTGCGAGTGAATTATAACATGCTCTCGTTAGTTCAAGTAACAAAGGCATAGGCCTTGTAGTCAAACCCATCCTTTTGCAAAGGACTTTCTCACCCACAATCTTCTTAACAAAGCATTCATTCATTTCCTACTCACCGCGCTCGCCATAGCCACGAGAAGAAATCTTGTATGCTTTTTCGAAAGTGTAAGAATCGAGGAATCCATCAGAGATTCGGTTATCTTGCCAGGCATGCTTCCGTACTTTCGTGGGAAACAGGTCTGCATTTGTTGTTGAATCCAGTTCCTGTTCAGAGTCATAATCATTAGGATACTTGAAACGAACAGCTAAATAGAGCTTCCTTATATCTTAAATTTTCTTCTCAGCTCTTGCGCTTTCCAAAAAGTCGAATGTTTTCACATCGAAAGTTCCGTGGTCTAAACATCATTGCGTTTTCGGAATTCGAACATGGAGAAATCTCTGCTACATGACTAGCTGCGGAACTTTCACATTACCACCACCAACTCTATTTGGGAAGTGGGAAACGAATAACTAAAGTCAAATTGCTTCGATATCTATGGGAAGGGGGAGGTAGGATGGGGAGGGAGGCTAATATCCATGCGCTGGACCTTGCTCACACTACGAGAATTGATTCTTCAGATCGAATTATGCAGCAATTTTCATTAAGTGTGTTAGAAAATGGATGAAGGACATCAATCTAGGTTTTAATGCCTTCATATTCATTCCTATCTTGGCGAATACCGGGATTCCGAAAGTTTTTGTGAAAATCTACGTCTGAGGATCTACGTGGTGGTCAGAAACCAAGCAAAGTTTTGTGTTTGGATTCAGCTTTGGGGACGCGAGTACAAACGAGAAACTACAATAATTTTGTTCGATCCGACATCCACAAACCTCAATTACCTTGTATAAATAAAGGACATTAGGAGTGAGATCTCCGAAATGACACCAAACATAAACCTCATACGGGGAACAAAATGTTTCACCAACAGATTGGTGACACCTATCAAATTATCACATTTCTGGCATGCCGCCATCTTCAATTGAAGGCAAATAGTCCTCAAGTCGTTCTAAAATCGTCTCTACCCAAATAAGAGAAGCCATTTGCAAGAGATCTCGGCATGCCTAAATCACCCAAAACGCGCAAATGCGGGACATTTTCATGGGGTATTTACTTTTCCTGACATTCCGGGCAGAGTCCAGGGAATTCATGTTCTATATAACAAACGCAGGCCATTTCTACAGAAACCCAATTTTCTCCTAAAAGGGACAAGCACTTGTTCTCCTTGTGTTTCACAGTCTGTAAGTCGACCTATGGCGGCCACGTGCTCCTCCGTCCGCCTGGTCCTTCTCTTCTCCCTCGCCTTGAGCATCCTATCGCATCTTTCCTCACCATTCCGACTAGGCGGAAGAGTTGCAAAGCTGAAAATAGTTAAAAAGGTTTCGAGAATGAGCTTGATGCCAGTACGAGAGCGAAGAGCCACGAGAGTCCTTTCGTCGCTCAGAGACAAATCTAATGGAATTCAGAGCAGAGAAAATGCTATCCAGAATGAAGTCCAGAAAGTAGATGGAAGATTCTCTTCATTAGGGGATCCAGAAGCACTGTTTTATTTGGAAGAGCGGAACGGGAAACTGGGAAGAGACTTTCGATCTGTTATAGAAGCGATTGAAGACTTCACGACGACCTGCACTGTCTCTGTCGAGGATAACAACGAAGAGGTTCTATCATTTTCTAGAAAGACTGAACATCCAGATGCTTCATCTAATTTGATATGGTATTTATCGGTGCACGCCTATCGCCACATTCGCTCAGAACTACGATGCGGTTTTGCACTTCCTCCCGCCGGGAGAGCTTAGGAATACAATTAAATCCGACATAGTAAATCTTGGCAGGTAAATTCATACGCTTCATATTTGCCTATACTTTCAATTGGAGTATTTCAGCACTATTCTATACATTTGTTTCTCCTCTAGGGACTTTGCAAAACTAAACGACCGGGCACCTAGTCTCAAATTAACAGTAAGTTGGTGCAATTTGTTCTTAAGAGGAATACAGCCATACAAATTTAATTTACGTTATTATGGCATTGTGCCTAGCTTTGCCTTACTCGTGACCAGAGATGCCCCCGTTTTCACGTGGACAAGGTGAAATGACGAATACGGAAATCCTAAATACCCTTCTGTATTTTTGAGATGGGGAGGGAGGGGGGAAGATTGTCAAACGCATATCGTTTAGGTTTAAGGTGGTTAGAGCTATATAATGATGGTAATATGATTTGTAAACGACACATTTACAAGGTACGGTCGAGGCTCTTGGTGACGTATGCAGGTGATTCTATTCACGCCGACATCCATATCTACAGGATCGATGGCCTAGTCGCCAATGCGGTTTCATTCTTACGCTGCTTCTGCAGTCTGTCTTCTATCTCTCGTCTTTAAATTCTTCTTCTTCTCATTTGTGTTCGCATATCTTTGTAAAGGCCCCGGAACCGAGTATCTAAAGACAGGATCAAGGAATTGGTTCCTGGTGTGAACAGAACTTGATTTACTAGATAAAACGATAGAACTAAATGACAAAACCTATTGCTAACGGCGTCAGGTTCCCCCGAAGCAACTCCTGGAATCTCCCGTAGGAGATCTATTTGGTTTGTGTGCTCTACCCCATAGTACTATGCGCGTGTGCACTTTCTGTGTGTGGGGAGGGGAGGATAAATTTAAGGGCATGCATGGGGAAACAGTCATCAAGCTGTGATAACGATGTAATTATAATGAAAGTAATTGCCTTATCTAGGTTCGTTGAGAAACATGGTGGCTGGAAGGCTTTCCAACTCACGGTGCTTTTATTAGTGTAGCACTGGAGGAGAGGGAGGCCGGTATTTGAGCTTGTTCTCATGTATTCTTTTTAGATACAACGAGCTTGCTTTGACCCAGGGATGCGAAATTGGTAAGAGTTGTCTGTGATTAGATCTCTCAGCGGCTGCCTCATTTGTCTTCTTACTAAGTCAGAAATAATGATGGATATTGTAGGTTCTGCAGCTGCTGCGGACGTGCTCGTGTTGAAAGGGGCCGCTTGGGGGAGTAGCAACGGAGCATTGCATAGGTTTTCCAATCGTCTCGTATTAGTGATTTGCGCAGTTATCGGCTTGTTAGATTCGCAAGATGTTCCTTACATATAGATATGTAAGTAGTATGCGTACATGTAACTTCCGTAATAATTGTTGCTATACACAACTTAAAACTTTTCAGATCGCCACCTCTGAGGAATGGAGAAGCGAGGTTATTATTGAGTCTTGATGTTAATGAAAATGAAAGCACTTAAAAAATCAGTCCCCACGTCAAAGCAGTTCTATTTTAGGGAACCCAACAATAGCTAAAAGCCTGTCCACCACACTAATTGCTTTTGCTTGTCATATCGCAATGCAACAAACATTTCAACAGATTAGAATGTGTGCCCATGTACATGTGCATGAATAGATGCGTTGTAGCTGAGGCGTTGTACCAGATCTAGATATAAGTAAGCCAAATCAATCCAAAGGAAGCCACGTTCTACGCTCGCTTTCATCTACTCATGATGCATGCGCAGAAAGAGTGAATCTATGTATGTATATGTGACAAAACCATTGTACCTGTCTAGATGTGTGGCCGTGCGTTGACAAGATTTATACATGCATTCTCTGAATGTTCTCACGTGCAATCTCAAAAAACAATGCTTAACAATAGACTCGTAATCCGGTACATGTCCCGTATTATTAGTGTCTATTGTCTTAGACCCGCGTGATGTTAGTCGTATTTCATGCTACATTTAGCCTGTACTAGCATTGTAATGACCGAGATTAGAGCAAACAGTGTCAATCAATTGTGACCTTGTTTCGTGACACCGAGCGCCACACCGCTAGACTGCGTGCGCTGCTGCACTGCTGGCAACACCAGCTTTCTGGCACACAGCTGGTACATGTTCAGCTTTGCACATGCAAGAGCAAGCAAGAGACATATAGACACGCATATGATGTTAGTTTCTAACACAACAGACAAATGCAAATCTGTCTGATATGTGATAACTGTGTTGCATGCATGGCGGACACCGCGTCTATTTTGATGCACATTGCATGTAGCGGAAACCATGTCTGTCATGGTAACCTAAGTCATATGTTTATGGGCTACCATGCTTCTATGTGCCATGTAGACATGTATTTAAATTATTTGTTCAACTTCAGTAGCGTAATGGAGAATATCGTCTATTCGAACATTATTTTTGCTGAATAAGGTCGTCGATACTGACCCCTTCTCATCATCTCCACTGATTATTTTGCTTTTCTCCTGTTGAACGTACATTTTATTCATGATCATACATAAAATTGCATACTCTACTTAGGAATTTTACCTTCATAAGGTTCACAACTTCACGTTGATCTTCGAGGATACAAATTTGTTTCAAGCTTTCAATGGAACACTCTGTATACGCCTTCGTTGCACAATCCATAAGTTTTTCCCTGATATTTTCCCAGGTTGGTTGAGCTACGCAGTACATCCGATTAAAATCAAATAAAACCTGATCGACTCAATGAGCCTATTCAAAAAATGGCTTAGATATCTCGACTTGTTTTCCTTTGCATCAAGTATGATCTTCCTGTAGCCTCCCTCCATCATTCGCTGCTCAATTTGGATTGCCGTTGCAACATGTAGACTCTCTCTATCCTTTTCTTCCAGCATTTCCAATTCAATGTGGAACTTTGAGAGCATATTTCGGGACAACAAGTATGTCAAATATATCCCGATTAAATGTAGCATACGCGGAGAATCCTCCAAAATATCCCTACAGTGAAGCATGTGTTCTATGATGTGCAAATTAATAGAAAAAGTTATGGGTACCGATGATCTTGATAATACGCTTTCAATTGAGCTACTTGGCGCTCAAAGCCATTCTCGTTTTTAATGAGAATATAGAAATATGCGCCAAGTTCCAGAATATCTCCTACGAATCGCGAAAACATTGTATCTAATTCCAGTTAGTCATTCGAATGACTGTGACTAGTGTACTTGAAGTTGTGAGGAATTGAATAGCTTGTTGACGATGGATTTGTAGGACAGACTCTGCATCGTACATTAGCATGGGAAGCTGAAGTAGAATAGTAAATGAGAATCATGATACAAATGATTATTATTATTATCTGCAGCACTTACACGACTTTTCTCTATGCAACTTTTGCACATCTTTAGGGAGAGTTGGTCGGACGAATCATGCTCAAGTATGCTGAAGTGTTGCCTGAAGGTCTCGGATAGCAACTCTATATTATCTTGCAGCTCTGAGGGTTCACGATGAACTGTTTCTTCTTTTTTCCGAATGATGGATTTAGTTCGAAGATCATATTTTAGGGTTGAGCTTGGCGAATAAAATAGAACTGCGTAGTTGACTTGGCTAAACTCTATGTCGTTGACATCGGGCATCGAACCTAAATCTAAAAGGAAACAGAATCATGATGCGATACAGCCACGCGCGCTACAATCTAATGACCTTCTACATGCAACGTTCTTTTGCTGTGCGGATCGTTCAGAGTCAAAATTCCTCTCAGCGGGTTGAAGGTTGCCATGATGGTTCCCTTTATCAGGGGAAAAACATTTAGACAGAGACTTATCATCATGCTCAAAACCAGAACGTACATCAGGCGACGCCGCCTGCATGGTGATGTGGGTTTTGCGTAGTTGTGCTGCACGGTGTGTCCACGCGCATTGGGAAACGAACATAAATTCGAGGGCATTTCTTCCTGAAATCTCCCATATATTCTGTCTCAGAGCAAAAATGCTGAAAACGCAAAAATGCCTCCTTCTCCGTGGTAGAGCTCTGCGCTTCCGGATTTCTCGGCTTTGGCGCAGGGTGCGAATCCCGAGCAATAAAACCTGTGCGGCTTGTCGCCGCCTGCGATTCGGATTCCAGTGCATTTTTTGTTGGAAATTGTATGTCTTTTCGAAAAAATGGCCTGCGGTAATAGGGATAAATGCTACGTCTTTCATAATTCAAGGATTCTGTGGCTCCGCCGTCGCTAATCGACCCCAGCGGATCTTGATATGGTTGAAGGTCATTCTGTACATCGAGTGGCACGTGCGCACACGCGCAAGCTAGTCGGCAGGTTGGACCTTGTTCGCATCCCCCGCGAGTTAAACTTATTTGCTTCCGTCCCCAAGGTATTTCAAAGCGACAAGTCCAAACGGACGGTTCGAGGAGGGGGCAAAGCGAATAAACGGCCGAAAGCTCTCGAAAGTGGAGGCCGTTGGCAAGAATCTCTTTGCATTCTTCGGTGGAGACCATGTAAGTTCTATTATGTTGGTTCCGCAAGGCGCTCTATTGACGGTAATTCATCGCCAGATCGACGGGTCTCCAGCGTCCGTCGTACATGTCCACTTCGGAATGAGCGGCCGCTGGGCTGTTTTCGATGCTTCAAAGGTCTTTGGTAGTTGAGGAAGAGGACATCAGCGTACATAGCTTCGAATATTTCTAACATCCTTCATTCTCCTTCTACATCTCCCTCAGGCCCCCGAACCCACTCCTACAACCCGACTTAGGTAACCTGCAAAGAGATGATAAAGGATCTTCAATTCAACATATTGCACAGTGAACAGGGAAAACATCCGTAGTTTTGGTCTTATCACACAGTTTTCATCAATTATTATCGCAGGAAACATTCGCTTTACATTCCCATGCTTTAGAACATAATTCGATAGAGGCGATGAGGCCTACAATCCTCTTGATAAATATTTAATATCTAGGTTGGAAAGCGATAATTTAGTGTCCCATCTGTCGGCTATGACGGTAGCATATGGCACCGAGGAACTATATCAGTCCAAAAAAGACAAGGTGCTGATTTCTGCTTCAATTCACAATAGCTCTTTGCCTTGTGTTTGCTGTACATGAATTCCTAATTATGTGAGTGGTGTTTCTACTTGTGTCGTAGTGATCCTGAACAATTTCTGCCACTTGTTTTTGCAGCTAGGAGAAGACGGTCTACGCAGTGATGCTGACCCTAGCTCTCTCTGGGAACGAGTAAGTAGAGCATTCTGCGTTTGATAATTGTGATGTGATGAGGAGCAAATTTAGGTCCAAAAAGCGAAGAAAAGCATTGGAAAGTTACTGATGGACCAGTCCTATTTCGCGGTATTAGTCGATTTTTATGTTTTCATTAAGAAGGAACGTAGACGGAGAGAGTTTCGGTGAGTAGGGAAACTTGCTTTTCTTTCCCAGTTAAGCGTATCTCCTTCTGGGATGCTGCTCTCGAGTTATATATATCTTGATGATACATGACAGGGTGTGGGCAACATCTACCGTGCCGAGATCTTATTCAAAGCTGGAGTTCATCCAGAGGTAAAAAGACGCTCTCCCTCTCTCTTTCTTCCTCTCTCCCTAATCCCCAAGTCTCCCTCCCCCCCCCTCCCCATTTTCTCACTAGATACTCGGATGCGATCTTACAATCGAGGAGTTTCAACTCATCTGGAAGCACACTGTAGAGGTGGAGAAGATTGATGTTTTTAGATGATTTAGGTTAAATATGATGGTGTTGATGATGGTGAAAATGGCGATTATTTTGATGATGGTGATGATGGTTACGATGAAATATAAAGTGATGGTGATAGCAATGATTCCAGTGGCTGCTATATGCACTTTGCAGTGTAGGTCCTCCTTGCGATGAACTAATACGCAAGGAAGAAGAAAAATAGAGCTGCTAATAATGCTGATATGGCCTTACATTTCTTCTTCTTCTTCTTCTTCTTCTTCTTCTTCTTCTTATCTGCCATCCTGTATATTCTGGTCCCCTCTCCCCCTCCTCTCTGCATTGCTACATACCTGTATATCTATCGTGCAGCTGTTGCGACGAGGGTTCCAAGTTGGTTCTATTCTCACCGTCGACCCAGAGGAAGCGGTAGTACGATTACTTCTACCAGTACTTCTACCAATATATTACTGCTAACACGCTTCTTCTCATGCAACCTGTTGTGGATCTGCTTTTCTGGTGTTCTGCTTGCGTCGATACCTCAGCAAAAATTGGGCAAACCACGCATGCGGAGGTGACTTCATTAATACATGTATATATATATATATATATATATATATATATATATATATGAAATGCAGTCTCAGTCGTCAACTCGTACACTAGCGCACACGCACACTCTCTTGCCGGCTGCCAAAGACCGAAGATCGCGGTTCCAGCGAATGAAACTTGTTCCCACTCCTCCTCTCCCCCTCTCGATTACATTCATTATTCCTTTATTAGGTACATCTACAACCAGTCCAAGTGCGGAAGATGTGGAGGTGGGTTCTTCAGGGCGCGCGCAAGGCTTTCCTCCTCCCCCCGCTGTATCATATATATATCCTCTTCCGATGATGGTTGAGATGACTTCAATTGCTGGCCGCCTTCTGCGTATCATTGTAGGAAGTGTACGGGCATGGAAAATGAGCGCGCGCACCTGCTACGCATGCCCGGTAGTTACAACGACGACGACCAAATAGAGTAACCTACCTAGCGATGGTAGTAATGCTAGTTGTGGTGAGATGGGCGGTAGATTTATGCCGTAGCAATACCTCTCCATATACAAATACATTCACCGCTGCCGATCAGAACTGTCAGCCGTACCATCGCTCGGATCGCAACCCTGAAAGCGAGGAAGCGACCACAACAATCACGACAAACACTGCCACAACGACGACACCGTTGGAGGATGGAGGGAAGGCAAAAAAGATAGGCGCTGGCGGTGAGGTCAAGCTGTTCCGATCGCATTGTGCCCGCGAATCCTACGGTTGTGACTGATAGTAACTATGCGCCCATCGATTCGTGCTTGCGTGTGCGTGTGCGTGTGTGTGTGTATGTATGTCTGCTAAAGGCCAATATTTGCTAACACACATACGTGTCTATAGAGGAGCGACTCGCACAGCCTGTGAAGCTAACCGTCAAGGAACTTAAGGCCGAATTGCAGAAGTAGTCACTGAGAGTCATCGCGAGAGGGAGAAGATACAAACGGATTATATGTGTTATTCTTCACGGCGATTTATTGCTAGCAAGCACTTGTCATGCTCTGGGATTAGCTTTTTAAGTTTAAAACAATGTACTGCTTTCCTCCTCTAATATTCCCACATAGGCGAGGTCTTTCTTCTTCAGGACGTAAGGCTGTCCTTGTTGATAGACTCAAGTATGTTTGGTGGTGGGAGGCAGCAGTAAATTGTAGCAGCAGTCTTAATAACACGTCTTTAGTCGCATCGCGCTGGGCTGTTAATGATGACCATTCTCCTCCTCCTCCCTCCTCCTCCCAATGTTTGACCTCTCATATCATATGATGTTTTTTAACATATTTATATATATATATATATATATTCATCAGATCTGCAAAGTGGGAATGCACTAGCTGCGGGTGAGTCGAATACTGCCCTCCCCCTCCCACATTTCATTCGATATTTATTTGATGCATATCGGTTGCTACCGCGTTGTTCAGGTTCAAGAACCTTCATTCTACGATGGTGTGTATCATCTGCGCTGCTGCATCTTCGGTGGTTTTGGAATCGACTACATCGCTAAGAAAGGGCGGAAGAGGAGTGCTGGCAACACCTCCAGCAGCAGCCGTGGTTGAGGTCATTCACCGCCTTCATCATCATTCTCACCACAAAAACCGCATGTATTGTCCTCGCCGACAGAGCTGCCTTTGTTTGAGAGAGTGGAAGATGAGCTCTAATGATGATAATGAAGATGGCAATAATGATAAAGATGATGATTATGATGATGATTACGATAATGAAATGGTTGTGGTGAGTGGTATTGCGCCGGCGACGATAGATAGATATGAAGATAGATAGATATTTCTTGGCTACCAGTGATAACCCAAGGTTTCGTCCTTCCTCTTACTATCAGTTTGCTAAAGCGGGAATCAGTGAGATGCAGGCGATTCGATCGGCTACTGCCGCGGCTAAGGACAAAGTGGAGGTGAGGGAGCGACTGAGAATCGCTTTATCCTCCTTTTGCATCTGATTCTCTGTACTCGTTCTTCTCGTATAGAAATTAACTTAATAATGTCGCTTATTCGCTCTGATAGGTCGGGGAGAAACTCAGCGTAGAGCACGTAGCCGACCTCGACTTGACGCTCCAAGGAATGACGGTGGACTGGACAGACCTTGTAAGAAGACCAATGAAAGCAATACACTAGCAACATCACGGACGATATATAGTGAGCGAGTGAGCGAGTGAGCAGTAACACAGTGTAGTGCATGAAACAACCGTGTGAATCAAGGACATCTTAGGACAGCATACAATGTAATAAAGTGTCCCCAGTCTCTTCTTCGTTGTAATGGTGTGCCATATATGCCATATATGCAGGATGGAAGTCGCAACGGACGGGGAAGCAAGAAAAATCAGCGAGAGAAAGCTAGTAAGATCCCTTTTAAGACCAAAAAGCGAAGAAATCGCGCGTCACGGCGCACATCCTTACGAGCGGTGAAGAAAAGGAAGAATCGTGATGACAAGTAATAAATTGCAACTCTTAAAGTAGTATATTCTTGTGTGTTTCTATGCGTCGAACATGCCTCATGAACACGTTATTATATTTTAAAGTACGAATTATTTAGTTTAGCATGTGGCTGCTGTGATAATTCTATTGAGAAAATAGACGTAATGTAATGTGGGCATAGTGCACTTGTCTTGCATGTATCAAAAAGCAACCATATGTTTGCATTGTGACAGTGCTTTCATTTACCGTACGCGTATGAAAATGATCTAGAAATTCGCATTCTGATCAGCTTTGTAACCTTTTGCGGCGACACTTGCGTGATAGTTCGGTCATCAACGGTACAGAAATGATAATACCCTCATATATCACGGCGTTTTCGATTTGCTGCAATAAAATGCTGAAATGTTGATAAGCCGTGGCGCTCGTATCAGCGTGTCCAGCGGATAGGATCGCCGACAGTGCGCAAATGCTACGGAGCGCATGCAGCACATTAACAACGCATGAAGTTATTGAGCACATTGTATTGAGCATTTGCTGACTGTAAAATAATTTTCTCACGTCTTTCGTAAATGGTTATCTTGGCTTGCGAATGTGACATTAACTTGATTTGAGGCATATAGTTACGCTACATCTGAAACCAAGCCGCTATCGTACTCACTCTCGAATCGACTACCCCGTAGCATGAAAGAGATATATAACAACAGAATGAGCTAGCTACACGTGCGAAAAACGTTTACTACGATGTCGCCCTGAGTACTTACTTTTTCGAGTATCCTTAGGGGCTCGTTTTGAGCGTTTATTCTGTCCCGTCGCGACATCAGCGGGATCTGTTGCTCCGCGGCGCTTCCTCTTCGAGCGCAATTCCTCCCACTGAAGCAAACAGCGATAGTGCAAAGAAGAAATCAATTTTAAAACCAATAAAGTAATGGGATTCGCAGAAAGAAAACGAAACAGACTGGAAGGGCGATGACATTTACAGTGTTCACGTCGTACGCACAAAGCAGAACACCACCTTTTGAACGTCTGCCTGCCTCATAAAAGACTGTTTCATTCCGAGGGAAAGACACAGAAAATGCTTTGCTCGCTTCTTAATATCTGGATTATCGACCATAACGCCGCCCTTAAAGCCTGCTTTCAACGCTGCCTTCGTCATCATCGTAGACTTAAAGTGTAGAAGAAGCAAACAACAAAGTCAGGGCAGTGCAAAATACCTCTGTCCAGATACGATGAGGATGAGGATGACGATCAAATCTGGACCTGTTCCTTATTTTCCGGGTAAAATTGGAACACTGCTCGCCCGTTCGATGTCATACATCCTCTTAAGCTTCGGAAAAACTTCAAGAGAACCTATTTTCAAATCACCAAAACAAGAATGATGTTGAAGCAGATTGCCACACCGTCTCATATCGGGATGATCGACCTCAAATTCCTTCCCTCCGAAGGTGGCACTACATAACCATTGGAGACATGAAATGCCTAAAGCATATCAATTGTAATTTGAAGTATTTTCGTCCACTCGCCAAAAATACCAGGGTGCTTTGAACCCCCACCCTCCTACTTCTATCGAGCCAACAATGTAAAAGAGCACTCCTACCGATTACTGCGTCAAACGCTCCCCCACGAAAAGGCACGCCGTTAGACATGTCCGAGAGAATGAGATTTCCGTTGCTACATCCTCTTGCCTGAGCTTGTTGCAGCATGGGCTCGCTGACATCGAACCCAATCCACGGTACATTATATTCATTGAGAACAGCGCCTGAAAGACCCGAACCGCATCCCACATCCAACACAAGCTTATCCTGTCCAAGCTCCATCTCCAGGAGTTCAATGGCGCGCTTTGTCATGTCGGTTTGGATCTTCTTCATTCTATTGATTCGAGAAGAAATAATGGAAAAGGGGGAAAGAGATCTGTCTTAGGATAAAATTTCGATGCCTATCTATCGACATCGGCATTCTTTCTCTTCAACACTTCTTACACCTGGAGCTCGTCGCATACTTTTTCGCCTGTGTCTCATCGTAAAACACGCTGGCCCCCCTTCGCTCCGGTCTATGGCGTTTTCCCTTCCCTAGTTGCTCGGCGCCATTAGCAGGAATGCTAAGCAAAAATGCACAGGCGAAACAGACCACTGCTGCCGCGAGTGTTGCGGCTGCAACGTGACCGCCACCCACCACCCTTTCGCGGAATGGAGAGGAAATGCTGGGCGGGCAGAGACAGGGAAGGAGAGCAGTTCGTCGCCGTTCAGACGATGCGTGAGTACGTGCGTCGTCGCCTGCGTGCTCAACGGCGTGGTGCTCTGCGACCGAAGGGAAACTGTATTATCTCGTGACTGTTTCCTCTGCTGCGACAACTTCATCTTCCTTGTCGCACTTTTAAAACAAAGGCTACTAATACGACAGTTGTTTACTGTGATGTCGCACAATGAAAATAAAGATTACGACAACTGTATGTTTTATGTCGCACTATAAAAACAAAGGCCCTATCCTTCTACTTCGGCTTGTGGCTTGCACAGCCGCTACACATTCCATCATCGACGTGGCGAACGGAAAGCAACGTTCAGGCGCACGTCGACCCGCAAACGCACATCCCCTCCCCTCTCCCCCCTCCACACCCTTTCTCATGGCCATCAAATTGGCAGGAAGATCAATGGCTTTCGTCTTCCCTAGACCTTTGTTCTTCGCCTTCCTGCTCCTTCTCGTTGCTCCGTGCACCGAAGGGACGGGCCGCCAGCTTCGGCGAACAGCTTCCCGATTGCAATCGTCGCCGCTTTCCAAACTGATGTCAAAGTCAATGTGCTACGTCGCACGAAACCATGGTAGCGAGCAAAGATCATCGCTTCTTTCTCCTTCAGTTCTAAGAGGAACGACGACGTCGTCTTCGTCGTCGTCCAATCGCTCGCCGCCTGCCGTGTACGCATCATCCTCCTCGGATAGTTTGTTGGGCGGGACGGTCGGTGCCCAAGAGGTTTCAAGGAAAGGGGATGTTGCAGTGGTTACTGGGGCCACGCGTGGCATTGGAAAAGGCATCGCAATCGGTTTGGCTGAAATCGGTAAGTAATTAAGTAATTCCACCTTCAGCCAATCAACCAATACCAATACCATGTGTTTTGATATGGAGTGTATGTGAGTAGCAGAATTGAGTCAGATTATACATATAGCTTCTTACTAACTCTAATGAGCTGCTGCCTCTCGAATAATCCCTAGGAATGAAAGTGTACATTACTGGACGCACATTGAAGGAGACAACCGGCGACCCAGCCATGGTAGTAGTAGTAGTAGTAGTAGTAGTAGTAGTAGTACACGCATATAACACACGCTTGGTTTACCCACTGACACAAAATAATCAAATATATCTCGATGTTATCAGGAGAATGGAGGTGGAGATGTGGGCGGTAGTCTTGAGGCTACAAAAGAAATTATCGAATCCATTGGGTAATTTCCCCCCCGTCGCCTGCAACTTGATAGTGTCGCTCACCAAACATGATGGAAGAGGAATAGGGCATGTTCATCACGTATGCTTGATATCGTCAGCATATCTGTTAATACGCTGCTGCTACTCCCTTGTCCTTTTTCGCTGTTGATGATTGATAGAGGATCTTGTGTCGTGGTGCAAGTCGACCACTCGGATGATGACCAAGTTCGGAGTTTCTTCGAGATGTATGTGGCCAGAATAACCAGTCTTGCCGTCCTTTGTCTCTGTTCTTTGTCTACTTTCCGCAAACAACCTGTTCCTCATCACAGCCAAGTTTTGCTGCTAGGTGAAGGAAGACCTTGTTTTTGTCATCATAATTGCATTACATTCAGGATCGAAAGGGAGGAGGGCAGAATCGACGTGCTTGTCAATAATGCTTACAGTGCCGTGGACACGTACGAATACGTTATTATAGTAAACTGATTCTCTCCCCCCATTATTCACCCCTATTATGTTCCCCTCGCTTCTCCATCATCGTTTCTCTTCCTCCTTATAAAACCCTGCATTCACGTATTATCTTGTTCCTTTTCCCGAATATATTCTATGTTTCTCTTCGTCTCCCTCTTTCATTGTATTTCTCCTTCATTCGATAAACTAAGGATCGATGAATTGTGTAGGCTGAGCGAGTCGCTGGGAACGCCGTTTTGGGAAAAGCCAATTGGCATGTGGGACCAAGTTAACAACGTGAGTCAAACTCTCTGCCGTCGGTAGATCGACGTGTGTGAAGTAGCAGTAATAGTAGTAGTAGTAGTAGTAGTAGTAGTAGTAGTAGTGACGCAGTTCCCATGGACAAGCAGTCATTATGTAAGCAAAAAGCCTATTTGCTAACCCATTCTCGTTTTTGTGTCTGCCCGCCTCCTTATCCTCTATTCCATCTTCTTCTTCTTCTTCTTCCTCCTCCTCCTCCCCCTCTTCTTTCTCTTCTTTCTCCCCCTCCTTCCTCAGGTAGGGTTGCGTTCGCACTATGTTGCGACGTCTCTGGCAGCGCCACTTTTGATCAAGTCGGGAGGTGTAGCAGACGGACGTCCAGCCCCCTTGGTCTTTGTGCATATAGTCTACATATATTCTTCATACGATGAGATAGAGGATGATTTGATTCCTCCTTATCGCGTCTAATGTATCTTCCATTGATTAGGTAGTGCTAATCTCCTCTTTTGGCGGGCTAACGTACATATTCGACGTGGCCTATGGAGTGGGCAAGGTCTGCCACAGGGGGAACATAATAATGATGATGATAACAATAATATTGATAGTGATAATGATGATAACAATGATAATAATAACTCCTATAACCGTTGACTTCGTTCTTCGCTTGGTATTGGGTCTGGATGGATGTTGCTGCAATGATAACTGCGAGTGACTACTCCTCCTCCTCCTCCTCCTCCTCCTTCTCCTTCTCTTCCCCGCTACCATAATCCTTTTGGTACACATAGGCGGCCGTGGATAGAATGGCTGCTGATATGGCACGGGAGCTCGCACCTAAAGGTTCCTAGCTATCAATCTGCCGCACATGTACCGTGTGTGCCCTTGCGCCTGTTCATACCACATCCCCGCTTCTATGGTCAATACTGGCGTGTTTATCCAATATAGGAGTCTCCGTTGTTTCCGTGTGGCCTGGGCTCGTGAAGGTACTGCTTTGCCCTTGTGGCTTTTGCATGAGCGTCATTTTTAGCATCCTCATTGCACTACTACTACGAGCAGCAGTAGTTGTTGTAGGAGCAGCTTCTCTCCTTCTGGTGCTACTTACTACTGCTGCTGCTGTGTTGATTTGAACCTATCTCTGATTTATATCTTGCGATTGACCGCCGATTGCCGTTTTTGCGAATCAGACGGAGAAGATGTCAAGGGCCATAGGTTTCATCTACATATATATATATATATATATATATATATATATATATATACAAAACAACGACGATATATGAATAGCGAACCCCACATCGCTCTTTGTTACATATAATAGAGAGAAGGCTGCATTGATAGATCACAGGGCCAAAATTGTTCTTAAATTGAATGTGTAAATCGCACTACTTCGTACAAGCTCGCGTCTCTCTCTTTTGTCCACACATACACACACACACACACACGCACACACACATACACACACACACAAATTCAAAGCATCGACGCCGCTTTCCCCCTCCATCTATCTTCCTCTCTCCCTCTCCCCCTCTTCCTCCTCCTTCTCCTCCTCCCCCTTTTAGGCAAGTTGACGTCAGCATCCGCCCTCGAGCAGGTACTCGCTCATACCCGTCCTTCTTTCTCACGCTTTGCACTTCTCACAACCATATCACCATCCATCAGGCGGAATCTCCAGTATTCGTCGGAAGAGGAGTTGCGGTAGTAGTAGCAGCAGCAGTAACAGCAGTAAATAATGATAGGTGTTGTGGTGTAGCAAATCGTGGTGCTATTTGAATAGTCCTCGAATGAAACAGTGGGAAGGAGGAAGGAAGAAACCCTACAGCTGTGATGGACTATTCCTCACGTAGCAATGCTACCTTTAATGTGTTGTGTTTGTACGTGTAAATACTTGCGTCCGTGCATGCTATGAGACGGGTTGCTGATCACACAGGCACTGGCTTCAGCTGGAAACCTGATGGATAGAACCGGTGGGACAACCCATCACACGACAGGCTGAGCCATTACTACACTAGTCTTTACCTCGATCCACCGGGATCATAAGCCTGCGATTTTTTGAAACAGGACACGCACGCACACGCACACGCACACGCACACGCACACGCACACGCACACGCACACGCACACGCACACGCACACGCACACGCACACGCACACGCAGCATCGTCTTTATAAAGTAACCGCCATGTCATTTGATCATTAGGAACGATACAGTCCGTAGACGACCTTGCGGCGGAATTCAAGTTCACTGTATATGACACCAGCGCACACCTCCCCCACCATATATATACACTCACGAAAAATTCAGTAACACACCTTACCTTCAACACCCTTAAATCCTGGTGCTGTAAATTCCTTTTCTGTGCGCTAATCATCTGCCTACATCACTCTCATCGCTGGCATATCTCATCAGGACGAAGAAGGGAAGATTCCCTTTTCTCTTCGGTCTATGAAAGGTCAGAAAAGAAACCAAAACGACAGTATTTTCCTCCTTCGCCTCCCTCCTCTCAATCTGACAACCTCGTTACCTACGTGCTTACTTAGCACTAGCAGCTGCTGGAGGAGGCGGAAAATCATCTTTTGTGACGAGGCTGTTACCCGCAGGTGAGAAGAAAGCGTATCCCATTAGTTTCACCTGGAACTTGCTCCTTTTTCCATTAAAGTTGTTCACTGCGAAACTATTGGTCGATACTCTCAGGGTTGAAGATGCCGTGGTGGCTTCTGAAATTCTTTGTGAGTCTTTGTTTCTCCTAAAATGATAGTGGTTGTTAGCTGGGTAGACGACTGTAACGATGGTGATGGTGATGATGATGATGATGATGATGATGACGACGACGGTCATGCCTCATTTTCCCACAGTGCTGTGTGATATTCGTTTCGTCCTCGAAATGCTGAATGCTTACTATCACCCTCCGCTCAATCATCCATCATGATCTCTCTCCTCACGTTCATCGAAGGTCAAACCGATGCCGAGATTCTCCAGGTGTGTCAAAAATTGTTCGTGCTCAATGATAGCGGCCCGCATGTCGCATGTGTTGCTACTACACTTGCTGATAGTTAACAGCATTTTGACCTGTATTTTCATGATTACTGTTGTGTTGATGACAAACCAGGCCATTCGTGGAGACAAGTACCTCAGGCGGATTGGAAAAGGAATAGTGTGTGCAACATGGTGGCGGCCATTGTGACTTGGAGATCGATCGATCGAAGTCTAGAAGTTGTTGATTCACTGCGCAAATGTGAGACGGATGCAATGAACAAATCAAGTTCTTTCAATTGTCATCCCAATGTAGCCATGCAGTGCCACAGCGCAAATGCATGTTGTTGCCATTGTTCGCACAAGCAACCGGTGATGTCCCATTGACGATTGTCAGAGCCAACAAAAATTTGAAGCGCAATTCGTTTCTTGCATGACCATAGAATTTGCAACGAAAAGGTCCCATGCATGACCGACATCGCGTTCAGACACAATGTGCATGTGAAAGCAATTTGAACGCATGCGCGCGCAAAATAGATTTTGCAACGAAAATCCGGGATCACAGATCACGCCCGGGCCTGGCTGTGGTGGCCGTATTGATGATTTGAACAAATGACACGCTTGTTCAAATGCATTTGCAAATGCATTTGTTTTCAAGCATTTGTGCCCAGCAGCTCTAACGATTGTGTGCGTAATCTAGGTAATTGCTGTGCCATTTCCAGTCTCATCACCCCTTCACATAAAGTGACACATTGCAATGCAACACATGATTCAAGTAGCATTTTTGTCATACATCAACATCGTAACGCAGTGTCTCACTGTTGCGAGCTATGCGCTGATGGCCCATCGTGGCAAGCCCATCGATTCTCAATGTGCCATTGGATACATCAGACAACAACAGATCCCATGTTTGTTACACACTTTGTGTCGCAATGCTCAGTAAGAGCTTTGGTGCGAGATTATTGGTAGAATAAGCCATCTTTATGTTCATACTCTTTACTCGCATGTAGCGTAGTAACACTGCGCTGTGATCTCATCATGACATCATGAGTTGTGATGCCAAACAACATCGAATGTCATCGTTTCCGTAGCTCCTCTATAAAGACCTCATAATTTTAATTACACGTATAAAATTCTGACCAATAAAACATGGCAAAGAGTGGTCGCTGCTATATGTGCCCAATAGCCATGAAGATGATGAACGCAGTAATGTGTTATAACAATAATTTTTATTCTTCTTATTATTATCATTATACTTTTTAACAACTATGTGCATGGCCAGACTAGCAACAGAACTAAACACATTAATAATAATGTACACAAGCGGAAGGAAGCTCCTGTACCCAGGTTGCTAAATGATGCCGGATTGTGAAATCGCGGCACGATAATGTCATCATTCTTGTAGTGGTAGTAGTAATGGTATATTAGCTTAGTAGTAGTAATGATAGGAGTGTAGTCGTCGGGGAAAATGGTGGTGGTAGCAGTGGCAGTAGTAGTGGTAGTAGTAGTAGTAGTAGTAGTCAGTAGCCACCATAAAGAGTTAATAATCACTGATGTAACAATCGTGTCAAAGTCGTCTCGTTCTACTTTACTTCCGAGCTGCTCTCCCGCGAAGACGCCATCACTCCAGGAAGAGGCTTTTGACCTTCCGGCAGGCCTTTTTTGTTGCAGGGACGCTCTCAGGGAGATATCATCGTCGTCATTGTCATCATCATCATCATCATCATCATCATCATCATCAGTGTTATCGTGCCATGCATATGGAGAGGGCCGACATCATGACGGTAATGAAGCAGAACAATCAATATATATATATATATATATATATATATATATATATATATTTACATCCATTGATCGGTATTTGTAGTAACAATAGAATGTTACCGGAAGCTATGGCGTCAAACGCTTTTTGTGCGAGTTGTTCTTCTGACAGCCCTGTGTAGCAGCAGCAGGCAATAGGTGTCCACACAGCAGCAGTAGTGGGGATATCAATAGTGTGGTTGATTGCGAAGAGGAGGCATCAGAGAGAGAGAGAGAGAGCCTCCTTTGCAATGATCAAGATAATTGATGGAAGATGATGACGTCGATCTTATTCATTCTTTCTTCATTCATCCTTTTTATATTTGTCCAATCCTCTCCATTCTTCTTCTTCTTCTCTAAAAACGACGGCAAAGAGCACAGCCTATATCACCCCCCCCCCCCCCCCTCCCCCTCCCATCCCTTGTGTACTGCCCACCTTCCGGATCGATAGGAGGATGCATGATGACGGCGAGGGGTTCTCCCTGGTACTCTTTCTCGTCTGTGCGTCGCCTAAGGAGATCTCCAGCGACCTGATAATGGTGACGACGATGGTGATGATGATGAAGATGGCGGTGATGATGACGAATATTATCAGCCACAGCTCTCCTTCTCCTCCGCCCACACTCTTTCCACCACTGCTCACGACGAAGACAACGACGACGAGTGGGTAAGATACATACCGTGGGGAGCAGGGCAGCCTTCGGCATGATGTGCTGTGATGATACAATGGACACTGGTACCACCTGTTTGACCACGTTTTTTGTTGGGGCGTGTGGTTTGTGCGTGGTGTGCGTGTTCTCTGCTATTTATAGGTCGACATGTCGTTTATATCGCTGTGGAAGGGGCTGTATTTGTGGAACATCATGATTTTATCTGATACGCCTCCTAATTGCTGTATTTGCGGAACGTATGATTTATCTTATATGCCTCCCAACTGCTGCTGCTGCTGCTGCTGCTGCTGCGCCGACCGCTCACCATCGCTACCTTCGCCCCGCGTGCCAATGCAATCTTGAAGACTCCCCTTTTGAAGCTACGAAGACGTCTATTTGCGGTGGTGGGGAGAAAACAAGATAAGGGTGTTGTTGTGATCACTTAAGATCACCTCAACTACTACTACTACTACTACTACTACTACTACTGATAGTTCTGCTGCTGCTGCTGCTCCTGGTGGTGGTATTACCCATCAGCGCTACGTTTGCCCTCTGGAAACGTTACGAAAGACACACCTGAGAAACATCATATTTACGTTACGCTGAATGAGAATAGTGGTGAAGGAGGAGGAGGAGGAGGAGGAGGAGGGGAGGAGAGCGGCGCCAGTCTTGATTCTACGGTTATTTCTTTTTTATCCCTCTATCTTGTGTTATTCTTCTTTCTTTTACCTCTGGACATCCAATCCTGAATACTTCGAAACGCTTTCACTTGAGACCTTCTGTCCTCTCGATCGACTGTCACATGGCGTCCTTCGCCACGCGCGACAAGTTAAAATTGATACAATAACAATAGCAAGAACAGGAAGAAGAAGAGGAGGAAGAGGGAGAAGAAGAATAAGAAATAGTCCGTAATCAGTGGTGGGTATGTATTTATAGCGTAGAGAGGAGCAATCATCATCGTCATCATCAATATCATCAGCATTCTGTAGCCATTCCTCTAACAATTTGACGACTACAACGACTACAACGGCAACCAACAACACCGCCTCTCCTCCTCTTCCTCCTCCCCTCCCTTCGCCTACCGAGAGCAATAGCTTTTCCAAGAACAGGGAGCTGTGTGTGTGTGGAGGGGGATTGTCAGTTTCTCGTGTGACGGATAGCGTTAGATGGATGATATCATACGATGATAAGGCAAACACACACACACACACACACACACACACACAGAGAGAGAGAGAGAGAGAGAGAGAGAGAGAGGGAACGACGTTTTGCATTTCAATTTATTTCATTTCATCATCTTTCGTAATTGCCGCGATGGTAGTAGTAGTAGTAGTAGTAGTAGTAGTAGTAGTACCTTGAGAAGATCGTCCTTCCCAACGCACTGAAGAGGGAGAAAGAATGAAATAAATAGAGAGAGAGCGAGAAAGACGGGGTGAGGGGAGGAATAAGGAGGTGAAGTGAGTGAAAGGGGGAGATAGAAAACATGGGTTAGCGAAATTGGCCATCCATACAACGTCTTTCTTTCTCTCTCTCGAAGCACATCAGCAAACACAACTGATGTGAGCGATGATGGCTATATCGAGCGCTACCGCTACTGCGCTCTCTCTCTCCCTCCCCCCCCGCTCTATTATATCAACCTTGAACAGATCTTGTCCCGTCGGTATCGATGTGCCTTTTTTCTGGGAAGATGACGGGATAATGATAGTAATAATAATAATGATGATGATGACGATGATCATCGTTAATCGCTAAGAATTGTAACCACAACTCCACGAATGATTAAATACGCTCGACGAACAACACTAGAAATAGAAGAACGAGATAGGGGAGGAGGGGGTTGTTATCTCACCCGATGGCGTTGTCGCATTTCATAAAACATAATCTGCATTGAGAGGTTGGTTTTTACAAAGCCATAAACATCCCAATATATTAATCAAAAAGATGATGATGATGATGACAATTAGATAACAGCACAATACGCCAGCTACCTAAGTCATCCTTACTTCATCATTATCATCATCGTCTTGTTATCAGATACACACTCACACACACACACACACACACACACACACACAGAGAGAGAGAGAGAGAGAGAGAGAGAGAAGTGCGTGTATATTATATATATATATATATATATATATATATATATATATATATATATGTATAAGTTGAAGCATTAGCCATTTCTTATCACTCACCCCCATAATGGGCATGTCCATCCAACTGGCATGATTGGAGATGTAAATCGCAGGTTCATCTAGATAGAGAGAGGGAAGAGAGAGAGAGAGAGAGAGAGAGAGAGAGAGAGAGAGAGAGAGAGAGAAGACGACAACAACAACAACCACCACAATGGAGGAATGAACACATAAGCATGTACACACACAACCAAGGCATACATCTCTGTATTATGTGTGTGTGTGTGTGTGTGTGTGTGTGTGTGTTTAATATTGGCATGTCGCTCCAGAGAAGATGCATCGATACTTATTACCCTCCGCACCGTCATAATCGTCATCACCACCACCACCACCATCATAATCACTGTGGCCCTCATCATCATCATCATCTTCGTTATCATCAACGTAATGATTTACCAGGAGCATTCTCAAGTCCCTTTTTTCATTTAAATTGGACATCCGAAAGGAAAGGCAGAGGGACGGCAATAGAGTGTGAGAGGAAGGAATTGGAGGGCGGAAGGAGGAGAAGGAGGAGGAGGAGGAGGAAAAAGAGTGGTGGTGCTTGAAAAAGCCAAAACATGTGCCGATGTGGGTGAGAATGGTGGTGTGAGCACTAAGTAATATGTAATATCGCTGCTTCATATTCATATCCACCACCACCATCATCATCATCATTATCATGATTATCACACAATCGTATCATCAATATACATTCCATACACATCCACCTTATGGCTATTCTTAAATATAGTAGTGCTAGCTTTTCCCCTCATTCATTTCTACTACCCCCGCTACCACCACCTTATATGCAGGGTAGCAGCCACTAGCACCGAGCGTCGAATGGGCCCTGAGTTGTAGAGAGAGCAGCGCAAGTGCGTGTGATTGTGTGTGTGTGTGTGTGTGTCTGCTAAGAATTTGACGTGTAATAACTGCGGTCGTTAGATAAGACAACGACAGTGGTGACAAGTGCGGTAGTAGTGCCAATCAAAATAATGCCGAAGACGAAGAGGGATGTGGCGATGATGATGATGATGATGATGATGACGATACCAGAATGTCGTCACCCGGTCAACCATTATATGCTGCGAGCCTTTTCAAAAGCAGGAGGAAGGGGGAAATAATGCAAGGGAAGAAGAGATGACATTAGGTGAGGACCGCCGCTAAACAATATTCCACAAGAGATTTGCATGCTCAGACAAGAAGACTAAGGTGAAGGGGGGGGGGAAGATAGGTGACGAGGAGGAGGATGATGATGTGGGAAACATGCTGTTCCTTACAGTGGATAAACAGTGGGTAAATTACAGCTCACTCACTATGTGCGAGATCCGACGCTCGAAAGAGAAGGTCATTGAGAGATAGCAGCTGCAGCACGGAGAATATCGCTTGCACCTTTGCAGCAGCCACAGAAAATGCAAGAACCAAGACAAACGACGCTCAGACAGACAACGAATAAACGAGTGACTTCATTAAATAGCCACCAGGTGTGATCGATCCATGAGTCTATGCGTGCATGCGTGTGTATGTGTGTGTGTGTGTGTGTGTGTGTGTGTGTGTGTGTATTTGCGCACCATGAGCATCCCAGCCATCCAGAGAGACGCAATTACCATCTACAACAAGCGGGAAGGAATGATTCAAGGCGACACATCAGCAGGCTTAGAGACGAGCGGCGACGAAAGCTCTGTGGCTAAGTGATGGCTCAATAAATCGCCATCGTACTTGACATGTGTGTATGCGTGTGTGTGTGTGTACATGTGTATACCTGCTGGAGTAGGAAGACAAAGCCAAATATGTTCACGACGTACCTTTAATAATGTAAGCAGTTGTTTGTCATGGTGGTAAGAAAGGATTAAGCAATATAATGGAGGAACATGCCAGGAAAGCAGAGCGCATTACCGCCGCGAAGAAAAAGGTGCATACGGCAGAGTCAGTAACACCATTTGATATCAATCAAATGTGGATGAGAGAAGTAACAGTAGAGAAAACAAACGTGAGCGTTGATGCTCATTATCATCTTCACCCTTTTACAGCACCGATCTTATGAACATGTCGTAGTCTCTTACTTGTCTTTGACGGATAGAAAGGGTCCCCTTCCTCGCAGCACCGCAGCGTTTTCTTTCAGAATCCGCGAAACCTGGAGATGATCGATGAATTGTCATTGTATTGTGATTGACGTTCTGGCGTAGTAGCAGCATATTCCCCCCTTTCCCCAAAAGTAATCAAGATACTCTTCCTCTTTGATCTTCCTTATCTAGTGCAAGTACCGTCGCTGGTCTCTGAATTGCCTCCTCGCTTACATCCAGCCTGTACGTGTGCATGTGCGCGCGTGTGAATTAACAACTACATGATACAGATACTTATGAGTTTGCTAATTTACGTAGCATCGCTGTGCTTCTGTGCGTGGCTTTCGCCATGTTACACCCTTTCTTCTCCTCCTCTCCTTCTCCTCTTCTTCCTATTTTCCTTTTGCTAGCATGCAAGTTGCTACTAACCCTGTAGCTGCTGCTCCCGTTTGTCCGTCCGTGGCCACCTCACTGTGGCATAACGCCCTCCTCCTGCTGCTCTCTTTGCTCCTCCTGTGTCTCTTTGGGATGCTGCTGCTGCTGGTGGTGGTCACCATTTTCTCGTGCAGATCTGTTGTAGTTAAATAGGTTATTGTGATTTTATGGATGTAGTTAGGGTCAAATGCGTGTAATAGATTCTGTGCATCTTTACGGACTGGAATGAAGCGAGGAGCCCGAGGTGAGCCCCGGACAGCGCTCCAATCGTTGCGACGGCTGCAGAGATGAGAATCGCTTGTTGTTCGGAAACATAGAACTTGCGTACTTTCTCGATCGGTGAAGGAAATTTACCCTGTTCTTTACGGGGCCCGCAGCCCTATGAAACGGAATTTACGATGGACATCGGGGAGAGCACAGCGATGAATAAATTAGGACTGTTTCTTACTTGTGCGTGTACGTTCCAATAGCTTGAGCCGAATGAAAGAGCGGTAACAGCATCAATAATTGTAGCAGACCAACTGCATGGATGGGGGCAGCAAAGAGCGAACCAGAAATCGGAAGCGAGCTCGAAATTTCCATCGCCTTCTTCCGCTTTGTTGTGAACATCACGTTCAAAACTACTAGGGAGGGTAGAGGGATTCATATTGCATTCATAACATTAGACACATGGATATCTGCAATAGTATTATGAAGGATGTATATTTCCGGATTCAAACACATAAAAGGTGCGACGCAAGGAGTTCCGCACAAAAAATCCGCAATTTTAAATTCCCATTTCCCTTTCCCTCCATCTCCCTGAGGATTCTTATTGCGCCCCCCCCATCACTCAGCGACATCGTCCCCCAAGTGGGACACCCGCGACCATTCTGGCCCATTACCCGACGGAAATTCAGTTGTGAGCTGTCTTCCAAGTTGGCCAACAACGACATCACCATTTTCATGTCGCAGGGAACTTATCGCATCGAAAAACAACGAGTCACAGCCCTTACTCGAGATGCTCAGGGGTTTGGATCTGCGACAATGCCAGAGAAGAGCCTAACCTGCATTGCTAATCGGCTCCATCTTGGGTAATATTTATACATACCAGATATATCT
The DNA here is from genome assembly GCA_000320545.1 of Bigelowiella natans CCMP2755. Taxonomy (NCBI): domain Eukaryota; phylum Cercozoa; class Chlorarachniophyceae; genus Bigelowiella; species Bigelowiella natans. Next base: position 3,092 of record ADNK01000862.1, on the reverse strand, counting down.
GTTAAAAAGAGTCTAAACTGCGATACCGTCGCAACATCAGCGGAACAACTCTTGGACCAGGGGAATGGAGTTGGCGCTCCTCCTGCTGGCTGCGGCCTTGCTTAGCGGGGGGAGTGCACAAAACCAGGACGATGGCTCGGGCAGAGAAACAAGGAGAATGAAGCGTAAAGATGTGGCGGTGGAGAGCGGAAAGTCGTGGATAGAAGACGGTAGTTAGCTCTGTGCCCCTAAGATGCAATCAATGCACGCTTCTTCGGGGATTAGGAATTCGATCGATCAACCTAATGTGCATACTGTAACGAAATTGCAATCTCACTTTTCCCACCCTTACTCACAGTTGGTAAGGGTAAACAGGGGTCTCCATTCGCTGAAATGTCAGCGCACGAGCTCTTCCGCCGCGTGTTCGCCGGCTGCGACAAAGAGTCTCCGGTTTTCTATCCCCCCCCCCTTTTTCTCCTTGAGATTAGATAGATTGATAAAGCTTGATGATTTTATCAGTACATCTTGGTAGACGTGAGGGACAACAGATTGTTTTCCAGGGGCCATATTCCAGGTTCTTACAATCTCAGGTCCAGAATTACCTCCCCCCCCCTCCCGCCCCGCGCTCTTAACACACGAACACAGTTGCCGACGTAAAATGACAACGCGCGCGCGCGCGCGCGCACACACACACACACACATACACACACACATACACACACATACACACACAAACCGTAAATTGTATTTTCTGGGACACCTATAGGTACAGCAAAGCGCAGAGAGCATTGATAGACGACGGTCATATGCAGGTGGGCTGGATAGAATCAGCAGCCTTAACGCCCAAATACAACAGATCATGCTTATATCACTACTTTCACGTCATCCAGCACGAGTACGGCTGGCATGAGGAGGCCCATGCTAACAAGCACGTAGTGATCATAGGTATCTTAGTCAATCTCAACCTCATCGTCAGCATGCTTCTTCTTTATTTTCTTCTCCTTCTTCTTCTTCTTCTTCTTCTTCTTCTTCTTCTTCTTCTTCTTCTTCTTCTTCTTCTTCTTCTTCTCCAAGGGGATCCAATCTTCACGTCGAGGCACACGTGGTTCGACAACTTAGGTCTGAAAGACACCCCCCCCCCCCCCCCCTCGTAGTTCAATATCTATTCCCACGGTAGATTGGGGGAAAGGAGAAGGATAATGACGAAAATGAAATGTTGTGTTTACATCATATGCTGCTGCAAGTGTTTCGATACTTCTACAACGAGGGGAGCTGTAAGAGTCTGCAGGTTTGTCTTCTACCTAGTAACTGCACATTCTGCCGTCACGGCTACCCTCGGAAAAATCAACAGTGATGAATTGTGGCTATTTGTCTACTGCTGCTGACGCTACTTGTCCCAGGCGCTGAAGGGAGGATTCGCCTCATTCGCCGATCCGTATAGTTTCTTACTTACAAGGTAGTTGTCGTTCCTCCTCCTTCTGTGCTGACGTTGTACCCCTTTCAAGGCCGCCTCGCTGGCGATGATTCCTTCCACACTCTAGCCAGCGGCGGAGAGGGGCAGCAGCAGCAGCAGCAGTTCTTGAGATGTGTGATGTGGACTCCGTATTCTTTTTGTAAGGTCTCGTGTAGAGATGAAGCGCAACTTTTATCCGACACCTATGGTAGTACCATTTTGTTTTGACATTTAAAACAACAACAACAACGATCACCACCACCACTACCACCAAACACACACACACACACACACATACGCACACACAGACACACAGACACACGCACATACACACGCACGAAATACATACCCATGCTTGTTCATGTGCCATTTGTGCAAATAGTTATCTATGATGTATCGAACCCCCCCCCTCCCCCCATCTCTGTCGGCCTCTCGCTCGTTCCATCCTTCTGAAGTCGATCAGTGTGGGTGAAGATGAGTTTGGAGTAGCATTCCTCGGCAGATCTAGAAAGAAAACGTTCATCGACTACTCTTCTGACGGCCACTTCATCTTTCTGGGCACATTCAGACAGGTGCTTGTACATCTATTGCCCCTCCCTCCTCCCCTCTCCTCGAGTGAGTAAGTAAGTAAACGGCCTGCACAATACTAACATATTTATTTACTCCTGGATTCTTTCTCCTCTTCTCCTGTACCTTTCCCCCCTCTACTATTTCTACTACTACTACTACTACTACTACTACTATTTCCTCTTCCTCCTCCTCCTCCTCCTTATTCGTCCTCCTCCTAGGCTCATTTCGAGGAGATATACAAGGACCTTGGCATCACCCACTTGATAGGTGGTGCTGCTCACTGAGGGCTAAACACTACTACTCTGCTATTGACTAGCAATACCATCCCTTCCGCACAATAATCAAATATATGTATTGAAATATAAATATATATATATATATATATATATATATATATATATACCCTGTTGGTGACCTCTCAGCTTATGTTCAGCAGCAATGGGTGATACGCTTTTGATACTACTGTGCCGTGCTGTTGCTTTGCTTCTCCTGTCTCCCTGCTGCCTTCTCTCTTTGTGAATAAACTACCAATAATCAGCGGTGGGCCCGCGCCGCGCCAACGTTCCGTCTGAAGTTGCAAAGATCCATCGTGTGAGTAGTAGTGAGAAGAATGAAGCGTAAAGAGAGAAGATGATGCAGATTCCATCTCGACATCGGATGGACACCTCTCTCCCACTCTCTCTCTCTCTCTCTCTCTCTCTCTCTCTCTCTCTCTCATAATCACACATGATAACACGCATGTTTGGGATCACATCGTTTCTCACCAGGTGCGTATGTTCGTGTTTTTGTTCTTGTGCTGTTGTTTGCTGCTGCTGCTGTTGCGGTACCCGCAGCAAGACCATCTATTGATTGATCCTGACGGGGAATTCATCGAGGTGAAGGAAGACTCACGGAGCGCAACTTTGCCAGGGAGGGGGGGGGGGGGTAGGATTGAGGACGAGGAATAAGGGGAGAAGGAAAAAAAATAGGGAGAACGTGAAACTAGAGCCTAAAAAGCAGTAGTTTCACATCTGATTCTTGATTTTGTGGGTTAGGGGATCTTCTTGAGCTTATAATACGCAGGATGATTTTACTCCGGGGGAAACAAAGT
>ADNK01000863.1:30000-47532 GCA_000320545.1 Bigelowiella natans CCMP2755 | reverse complement strand
TTTTTTTTTCTTTCTCTCCCCCCCCCCCCCTCAAAATGGCCACATGCTGTGGTCGTTATTCTGGTTGCATTCTATTTCAATATCAATTCCTCATTATTCCCTTGCTTTCTCGTCCGACGGCCTTCTCTCCTCCTCCTCCTCCTTCTCCTCCTCTCTTCCTTCCTCTTTTCAGGTTCCGATGCTTATGACCATCTGCGTCATGGGGGCAAGGGAGGAGGAGGTGGAGGTGGAGGAGGAGGAGGAGGAGGGGCGAACTCCTTCGAGGAGGGTTTGCAGCGTCCCCGTCCCATACAGCTATTCACAACGCCCCCCCCTCCACGGTATGAGAGAGTCATATATCAAAACGAGAGTGCCATGGTGATGGATAGACTCTTGTAGATATGATGACGATATCACCTCTCTTGATTTCGTTGCAACAACAACAACAACAACAAGAGCGATTACATGAAGTAAGATGTTTTTTGTCATCCTTTTTCCATCATCATCTGCATCGTACGTTATCCCCCATTATCATCATCATCATTATCATCATCATCATCATCATCCCACTATCGCACACCAGCATAAACATTCTTTTCCTTGAATGAAGGCCATCGCGATGGAAAGAGCTACGCGACGACACACCCACAATAATGACGGCTACAAGGGCGGGGAGAGGAGGAGAAGGAGGAGGAGTAGAAGGAGGAGATCAGGCCAAATCGGGTATTGCTTCAATGGTGAAAATATGTCATCTCCATTATCGTCTTCATTTTTTGGCACACGCTTTCTGTCTGCCTCATGCCCCCCCCCCCCCCCCTCTCCTCCTCCTCCTCCTCCTCCCTTTTTGCATTAACTTCGAAATAACCCAGGTTTCGACCCATTATCGGCAACGCCACACTACCATCATCATCATCATCATCATCATCATCCCCACCATCATATAGAGGAAGGAGGAGTTGAGCCAGCATTGTTGTCGTCGTCTACAATTCGGCCCCAGGTAGTAAATAGCTCGTACTACCAACCATCACCAATCTCTATGACAACGTGTACATTATCATCATCATCATCATCATCATTTACCCTAGTGTCCTTCGCTAACTATCGAGGAGAAACCTATGAGTCGCAAGCTGCCCCTCTCGTGCCTTCTGGCTCCCACTCTACCTCTACCCTCCCCCGTCTCCTTATCTTCACCCCCCGGATATTCAATGATGTACATGGGCAAGCGCTCGGTCAAACACCCCAAGAAACGCCGCCTGAAAGTCTACAGAATTCGTGAATTAGGTGGTGATAATGATGACTGGGATGATGTTGAGATTTTTGTGTCTGTATTTCTTCTGCCGTAATAAATGGGATTAGAGTTGTGCTTAACTTATTCCTCGATGATGAATTGTGTGGTGGGCCTCTTCTGCTACACCATGCCATGACTAACTACGCCCTGTTATTGCTGCGACGAGGGGGTGGGTGCCAAGCGTAACTTCGTTGTCGATGTTGTTGTTGTTGTTGTTGTTGGAAAATAATCAGGTGATGGGAAATCGGCTGCCGCTTTTGTTGTTGAGTCATATCGCACAACCGATGAAAAGGGTAGTAACGTAGTAGTAGTAGTAGTAGTAGTAGTAGCAGTAACAGCATAAGAGCCGTTCCAACCACCTCTCCCCTACACAATAGGAAGCATAGATACATATTGTCCAAACCTGTATAGTCTTCTTTTCTTTATTGTACCGACTCGTTTAATCTCGTGCGAAATCCAGCAGCAGGCCCAAGCAGCAGGGCTGAGGGAACCTCTGCTGCAGCAGCAGCATCAGAAGGTGATGGTGTTTTCAATTATCCGCACAGAAGATCCTGTTGTGCTTATCCGTTTGTCTTTTCTACTTACTTAATTACTAACTGCCTACTTACCGACAGGGCTGGGATTGAAGTCATCTTCGAGCTCTCATATCCTCAACGTGAGTGCTCTAGTTGGGCAGTGATTGCCATTTAGCAGTAGCAGCAGAAGCAGCAGCAGCATGCGTATGATGAGAGAATACGGTCTATGCATTAACACAGTCGGTGAAAGATGAGAGGCAGCACAACTGTTGTTGGAATGTATCGTTACGTGAGAATCTATATATCGTGTTGAGTCTTCGCAATTTGTCTGAATCGTGGTTTTGCATGGTGCTTCTTCCTTCAGAAAATGGGGACCTCTCACCAGCTTTCAGCAGCTGCAGGGTAATGTGTGTCATATTTTAACAGAAATAGGGAGTGACAGTAGTAGTAATTATTGGGTTTAAGTATTCAAATCACTAAGTAGGCAACAGTAGAAGAAGAACAACTTCAACGACCTCGCTATCAATAAACTTCTCTCTCTCTCTCTCTCTCTCTCTCTCTCTCTCTCTCTCGCAGATATATTATATTTGCACACTCATTTCTTCACATATTTCCTTATATTACACACTCACATGTGCCGCATCTGTCCTCTCTAGATCACCTTAACCCTTCGTCGTCGTCGTCCTCCTCCTCCTCCTTTTCTACTGCTGCTAATATATTTGTGCAATTATGGCAAATAGCATTCCACGCGGTGACATCACCTCAACCCCCTCTTCAACATTGAGGCGAGTGGTGTCATCATCATCCAAGGGAGGCCTTCTCAAACCGGGCATTAGCGAAGCGCTGGCGCCGCCGCGTTTTTCACGTTCTTTCTCCTACACCAACATTCTCCAACAGCGGAAGAAGCAGCAGCAGCATCTTCTGTCATCCGAGATTACTGGCTCTGGATATGGAATCTTTGGACCAACTGTTACTAGCAGCGGCAGTAGCGGGGGGGGAGGGGGATTGGCAGTAGGAGGAGGAGGAGGAGGAGGAGGGCCAACAGTGATCTCACCACCGCCAGCAGCAGCAGCAGTAGCACAAGCAGAGAAAGCAGCACCAACGCCACCTATTTCAGGTATGAGCCCTTTATATCAATATGTGTGCGGATTCTCCTCTCTCTCTCTCTCTCTCTCTCTCTCTCTCTCTCTCTCTCTTTCTCGTGTGTGTGTGTGTGTGTGTGTGTGTGTGTGTTTGATAATGATGATGGTGATGATCCATCCTTGGAGCAGATCTGGCTGGACCCTTGCAGGAAATTGAAGAGCAGCAGCAAGGAGGAGGAGGGGGAGGGGGTAACGTCCTTTTCGGTCCGGAGGAAAATCCGCAGAAAGAGATACAAGTAATAATAACATTTCTGCTGCTGCTGCTGCTGCTGCTGCTGATGATGATGATGATACAGCCATTGTGTTCTATTTCACTCCTCACCATCATTAGCACTGAAGATGAGTACGAACTGAAACGATGATGATGATGAGGATGAGGATGATGATGATGTAGAAGAAGAAGAAGAAGAATATTACCGTTTGCTGCGAGAACAACAACACTTGAGTGAGTTCTGGAGAGTTACTCATTAGTTGATTTTGGTGTGCTTGCTGTTGTTGTTGTTTGAATGTTTACTACTGTCTGCTGCCACTACCAGGCGCTAAATCGCTACTCAAAGGCCCGGCAGCTTCGATGGGGACATCTCTACCTGCCAGCCCTACCTGACCTCTATGGATCCGCTCCCAACTGGAGGTAGAAAGAGAGGGAGAGAGAGGGGGGGGGGGGGGGGGTGAGGCGCGAGAGAGAGATTTCGCAATGTGAAGTAATTCAATAACAACCGATGACGGGCTCCTGATCCACGTTGCCAAAACCGAACATGTGTGCGCGTGTGTGCGTGTGTGAAACAGAACATTATAAGTGCATTATAAGTGCATTAATTTGGCCAGCATCATATTGAGGATTTCAATGAAATTACACTGCAGATCACTTATCGTCCCTGGAACTCTCCCCATTACGACCGCTTATTTCCCCTCCGCACGAGAGATTTCGAAGAAATTTCTCGAATATCCACACACCGTATCCCTCGTGCCGGGCGACAACGACTACAACGACAATTCGATGGTAGTGATTGAGGGGGGGGGAGAGGAGGGTGTCAAGAGAAGGGGGGGTAAAGGGAAAACTCTAATACCCGTATCGTACATCATCGTCGTCATAATCATCATCATTATTTGACTTGTTGCTGTTGCTTCTCAACATGCCCCCCCCCTCCCCCCGCGTGACTGAGCGTAGGAGTTGCTCGCTGAACTGATGTGCCAGCGCTACAACCAGGAATACCAGCTTGCAATAGTTCGGAACGACTTCGATAATAATAATAGCAGCAATGCCAACAGCCTCAGGACAAACACTATGCCGCTGCCCGCCCCCCCAGGCGAGGGAGGAGTGGGGGGTGGAGGAGGGGGAGGAGGACTATCATCGGATTTCTACAACTCATCACCCCGCCTCACACCACGAAGACGTAAGAATAACACCTTATATCTGTATATTGTCGTCGATTACGTTGAAAAGGAAAGAGGGGGTGGGAGAATGGAGGGATCATCAATGATGCTGACGGCACACAGCAATCACCAGAGAACCTTTCCAGGGGATGATAAGGACGACTATCTATCACAATCCCCCCCAAAATAACCAGTAATAGGTCATCTGTCTGCATCATTATAATTTGATATGTGCGTACGTTTGTGTGTGGTAATAATCCTACAGCAATCAAGAAGAACTTGTTTGGCAATGGCGATAAAAGCGGCAGCATCAGCAGCAGCAGCCATTTTCATCATCACAGTCTCCACCACCACCACCATCATCGGCTGTCGGCTACGCGCAGGTTTCGCGAAGGCAGCATAAGTGCAGGTTTCGAGAGGAAGAAGAAGAGTGGTAGTAGTACCAGTCTTTTCCGCAGTGCAAACAGCAGCGGCAGTGTTGATGGCGACGACATGATGATGCTGTCGTCGCACGGCCGACGACGGATGCTGGGTCAGCGTCGTCGAGACAACGAGCTCGTTTTCAAGTTCTCGTTCCGATGCGAGTATCAGGTGCAGCTGCTGCTATGGCTGACGATAAGATAAGAGCAGATGTATGAGATAAGAGCTGCTTCTCCCAAGAAGAAATCCCACCCCGCTCGATGTCTGCGTTGTTGTTGTTGATGATTCGTTAAGGGCGACAGCGATAGTAGACAATGCGTGTGGGCAGCTTTCATTCCGCTACTACTTTAACTGCTGCATGCTGATATCACGTGGATACGATGTGTATGTATCATCGACGATTTGTGTTGCAATTAGGAAATTCGATACGACCGCGAAAAGGACAGCGTAAGCATTAAACGGTGCGTTTTACCTCCCCCTCACACATACACACGTATACACTACTATTATCGAGAAGAAGAAGAAGAAGAAGAATAGTCTTCATATAAGAATGGAAAACGAGAGGCTTTTGAGGAGGAGGAGGAGGAGGAGGAGGAGGAGGAGGAGGAATGATTTATTACTGAGCTGTGAAACGTTTCATCAAAGAACAATCGGCATCAAGCCATCTTACGCTTTACCCGTCAGTCGCACCATCGTTGTTGCTCTCTTTCTTTGCTCCCATCATCGTCGCTGTCGTCACATCATTAACGTTCATACCGACATCTCTAGCCCTAAACTCTTTTTATTTCCTACAAATATGCCGCAGTTTTGTTCCAAGATCGCGCGCTCAGAAGAAGAACGTGGCAAAGGTAATACTCAGGGGGCAATAATAGTAAATACCAGAAGTAACAGGCAACAGTAGTAATAGTAATAGTAGTGGTTGGTGTGATAGAAGCTGCTAAAAGGAAGTAGTGAGCAGCATCATATCATCATCATCATCCGCATCCTCGCTTCATTGCAGGGCAGCGTTGTAATTCCGTATCGGTGTATGATCTGGTCGGAACTGCTCCAAAAGTACATGCTCAGGGGGCTGCAGATCAAAGCTACGCACGAGGGTGATATTAAAGGGGAGGGAGGGAGAGAGAGAGAGGAAGGGGTGGGGTGATGAACTATTCGTTGTATGATTCTTCGTTGTCTTCTCTTCTGACTTATGCAAGTATCCATTAAACATCTAAACGTGTTCTCTATTTCTCCCTCCTGTTTCAGTATTTCCTTGACCAACTGACTCATTCACTTGATTTGTTCTTCCCCCCGTGCCGCTATTCTTCTTCTTCTTCTACTTCCTCCTCCTCCTGCTCCTTCTCTCATAATATCCAACGGTAGACTACAATTGGAACCATACAGATCAGGTCATCGCGGGCTATATGAATAACTTCAAGCAGAACTCGAAGGTAGTAGGGAGAGGGGAAGGGCTCTCTGGTGGTACTTGCACCATAATTATGTCAAAAAATTATCCAAGATTATTGCTTTGGCCGCGGCGGTTTTCCAACAAAAAATAAGTCAAAAAATGGATGAATCGCATTCGTAGATCTTGGTTTCGATGGCACAGTTTCTCCTCTTCCTATTACGTCATCATCTCTTCCATTCTGCCCGTTTTCCTCATCAACTAAATAGGCCAAAGAGCTGGCCATTGTGCTGCTGCCCCCTCCCCGGGCAGAATTTCCAGGACTACAACGCCGACGGGCAGTGCCACCCTTGATGAGACGCCAAGCATCAATGGCTCCCTCATCTTCTGCTGCTACTTCTTCTACTTCTTCTTCTTCCAGTTAAATCATCATCGCCTTCATCGGCGCACAACACCGATGAATGAAAACAACAATTTAAAATAACTATTCTCCTCATATCAAGAACAAGAGATGATATACAAATGATGGATATGATGAGAAGGAAGAGAAACGTGTGTGTCCCATTTGCCGCCTATTATATCTTCACCAATTTAGTACGAAAGAATAGAGGCAATTCGCATGCTTCCCTCTGATGTTTGACTGTCATTGTTCTCGATTCCTCCTTTTCTCCTTGATTCTTCCAGATTTGGGCTTTCAAGCCTCATCATCTCCAAGGTTGGTGCGGCACGCATCCGAGCCTTTGTCTTATTACTCTTCTTCCAAGAAGGAAAGTACGATGAATGCCTCCACGACGAACGCGAATACGAATGCTGCTGCTGCTGCTGCTGCCAAAAGCAGTGCAGCATTCAAATCATGGATTGAGCATGTGACAGGTAGGAAGCAGGCACTAGTATGAGTGGGGTGGTGGTGGTGTTGGTGGTATGGTTGTGAGGTTGTTGTCGCAACGATAAACAACATCGCTAATAAGTCGTTAATTTCGTATCGAACAGCTTTTTTTTCACAATATCTCACCTCAACTGCCATACAATCACAACCTCATCCTCCCTCTCTCGCTTCTTCTTCTTCATCTTCTTCTTCTTCTTCTTCCGCCTCAATGCACTTGATGAACGCTGCTACGATTTTGGAACAGGTAAAAAATTCTCTGAGCTAGGAATTCGAATTCTCGATGGCGGTGGTGCCGACGTGGGGGGCGGCAGCGGGGACAGCAATAAGGACGATGCAGATGGTGAGGATCATAAAAGGAGGCGGGAGGAAGTGTCAGTGACCAGGAAAACCATCAAGATATTTCTAGGAGAAAGACCAGGTATGTTTCGTGGTGCTGCTACCTACTACTACGGTATTTGGTTTCCATGCAGGAGGAAGAAGCTTTATATCATCGTCGTCCTCTCCCTCCTCCCTTTGTCAGGCGATGAAAAGAGCTCTGATAAGAAGAAGTCAACAGCAGGAAGGAGAGGCAATAGCCATCTCCATTCCTCGCAAACTGCTACTAGCAATGCTGAGGGACTCCTTGCTCAGGCAATGAGAGGAGGAGAGAACAAGGGAGGCGTCGAGTGGAAATGGGGAACCCTCAAGCGGCCAGAGTGGTTTCTGCTAGAATTCGATACAGTGTACCACCCACAGATGGCCTTCTGCCTTACCTTTCGTTGGCTTGTGCTCTCGGTAAGTGGCATGTGAGAGCGATGCTGCTGCTGCTGCTGATGATGATGATGATGATGATGATGTTGTTGTTCGGTGGTTGCAGCGTTTGTCTTTTGTAGAGTAGATCAATGTGTCGTGCATGTATTTGATGGAATCTATCCTCTTCTCTTCCTCTTTCACGCACAAACACGCACACACACACACACACACATATACTATGAAAAGGGCGCTAGGCTACGTGAATTCATCATCTCATCACGAAGGAGAGCGAAGAGGTACTACCATACTACCATGCGGTGTACTATTACATGGGGGCCATCTCAAACTATAAACATGAAACACATATCGATGTCGCTTCATCACTCGCACGCTCTCTCTCTCTCCCGCAGGTGTGGTTTACGTCTCGTGAGCGTTCCTGTCGAATTCCAAGGTAGGCATCATATCTTTCAGCTACTATCAGAACATTGCTGCCTCTCTTTCAGATGATTATTATTCCTCCTCATTATTTCCTATTCTTCTTCTTCTTCTTCTTCTTCTTCCTCTTTCTCTCATCTTTGTCCCATCGTTACCAAACAGCTGAGAGCTCGGATATGTTCTCTTCGCCATTCTACTGCCCCATCGAAGTCCCCTTGCCAAAGCGCAGCAAACGAGCCTCAAAGACCCACCAACCCTCCGATGGAGTAGGATGGGAGGGCACACCGCAAACTTATTCCGTATCATCACCGTCGTCATCCTTAGCAGCGATGTCACTAGGGAAAGCTCAGGAGGAAGCGGCGCTGCATGCCGTTAAGGCTATGCTCAATGAGGAGTTAGGGTAGACTGATCTTTGTATCATCATCATCATCCTGAAATCTCTCTCTCTCTCTCTCTCTCTCTCTCTCTCACACACACACACACATACACACACACACACATACATACACACGCACACACGCAAACATACACGCATGCTGCTTTGTTTGTGAGGTTCATTGCGGTCTACGGGCGGAACTTATGGATCCATCAAACGGGTGTCGCGAAGGTCAGTCTAACTTAATAGGCATATTGCAGCTTATAGAAGGAAGAAAGAACGTTTTTTAACAATTATCTCCCTCTCTCAATAGTACCGATGGATGATGGTGTGTGGCCTCCTCGACTGTTTTACGCAGGTATCTTGGTCGGCGGTGCGCCATTCCTTGTACTGGTACAACAACTATCTCTTCGAGGCAGCGGTCCCTTCACACACCACCACTAAGAAGCACAGCCACGTAGAAGAAGAATGCGACGAAGTGAGCGGTGGAGATAATAATTAAAAGCAATTGCCCCTTCTCATTTAGGACCTCCGAAAACAATCGAGAGGACTTTTTCTTCGTCTACAAAATCGTCTCGCCTCCTTAAAGGTGTGTGTTTATGCTTCCTGTCACGAGAATATACATGAATCCACATTTTCGCACACACGCACACACACACACACACACACACACACACACACAACACCCGGGGTTTGCGTGTTTACAACATACTTTGTTAGGTTGTCCAACAGGTCTTGACGGACTCAATTCTAAAGGCAATTCCTTATTGAAGTAAGAAGCAAAACCAAGTAATAGCAATGAAGATACTCCTGTTGGACGTGAGAGCAGTGTGCGCCTCACATGCATAATCACGTTAAATATCCTTTCGGTGTGTATCAATGTGATTTTATTCTAATACGTCCATCATCAGTTCTCTACATATGCGAACATGCTTAAAGATTAATTTTAGCAAGCAGCTCACGCATGCTCATTGATGATCGCAGCATGCTAGCATGCGTACTTTGCTCGCCATGATTTGGTGCTTCTAGTGCTTGGGCTAATATAATATCGCCCCGGCTAGCCGGCAGGCGAATTTGGAGCAAGGGGGGTTTCTTAGAACTAAAATACGTATAAGATGTATTATTATCGAATACACGTGTAGCATTGACAGCATCAAGCGTTACTGTCAACTTTCAAAGAGTGTGTGGGCGCGCGCAGGAGCAAAGTCCATCCCATATATGTCTCCATGCAAGAAACTGCAGCGACAAGCGATATAACTATTATCATGTAGCGTGCATACAGCTGTAGGGCAAAAAATTGTACAAACCAACCAATGTTGAATTTCATCTATATAATGACAGCAGAAGATGCATTCTGCGCTCATTGTAGCATTATTTATGGACGTAACATGAGGTGCCATGGCTCAATGTGATGATTTGTACGTTTGCTGGGGCTACGGCAGGTAGCGGAAGCAAGAGATTGTGATGAACGTAAGATCAGCGGCGAAATTAAGAGCACACGGAGGAGCATTATTGGGCGTTTTCTCGATGATGTTCCTCAAGCGTGGTAGCCAAAACTTCTGCAAGACCACTGCGCCTAATCACGCGCCTGTTTTTCATTGAGCTGCTGTGTTGCTTTGTTCCTTTCCTGATAAGCCCTCTTTCAGAATTGTCAAGAACAGATCGTTAAAACAAAGGTGCAAATTGTTGATATTATGTGTTGTTTAGTTTTTGCTGTTCTATGCTGTACCGCTTCCTCCTCCCTTTGCTTCGGTTCTTACGATATTTCTTGGTGCTGCGCGAGAGTTTAAATCTCTCCTTGAGGTACCTTCACAGATTAGCACGTAGAATAGCAGAGATTGGGTTCGACAAGGAGACTCAAAGCAAAGTCCATCAAAACTTTCTTATGTACCTTTGCTTCGCACTGAGCTGCTCCGTGAGCGTGAGTGCATTCTTCGCAATGCCGGTTCCCGTGGTCTGACTTTCGGTTGGTTGTGGGCTAGAATCTTCGATGCCATCGATCCATCTAAATCAGCGGAAGAAGAAGTAGAAGAAGAAGAAGAAGAAGAAGAAGAACAACAACAACAACAACAACAACACGCCAGCAAACGTTGCTGAAGAAGCTTATGTAGTTGTGAGAACAATAGTGTATTGCCTCTGGAGTATTCGCCTTGAATGATGAGAGAATCTGGTGAAGAATGCCTCTCTGACATTCCTCCTTTGCCGCTCCTCTTGGGCGGTGATCGAGCGCCGTCCGCTATGATTTTGTCGGTCGTTCAGAAGACGATCCTCCTCTTCCAGGCTATTTTGAAGAAGGGTCTTGAGCGATATCTGCGGTAGAAGAAGAAGAAGAAGAAGAAGAAGAAGAAGGCCGAAGAATGATGGTTCCAAGATTCGGAGAAGAAATAGGGACATTATCGAGTTGTATTGACAATTGAATTGTGATAGAATCTAGCGGCTTTCATCTACTATCATGCATGATACCGAGCTCAAGCTGTTCCCTTCATCTAAGTGGTTGGTATAAGAGCGACGGCGTTTATATCAGTATCAGGGCAGGCAAACAGTGCGTAATCAAGCAACATAGTGGTGGGTTATTGTAGTTTATGGTGATGAGAGTTGATGACGATTATGTGAAACAGTTCTAATTAGCTCTACAGAGATGCTAAGCTTGAAGAAGAAGAAGAAGAAGAAGAAGAAGAAGAAGGAGGAGGGGTAGAAGAAGAAGGAGATATGCACTACCGGAGAGATTTCGAGTTCCATCTATCACGCAATCAGCTAATCTTCTCTTCTCAATTTGCATTCGGTACACCATTTCCTCCAAGCTGCACGTGCTCACGAGCCTAGCAACAAGGGAGGGGGGGGGGGAGGGAGGAAGGAAGGTGAGAAGAGGCACATCGGCCATTTAGCGATGACCGAGAGAGTGTTTACTTTATTGCTAGTGAATCATCAAGGATAACACCGCCAACAACAACAGGCAAACATCGAACAGAAGTTTGATGCCATCTTCATTAAAAAACATCATCAGTGTTTCTCCCCCCCTCCCCCATTTATCACGCACCTGTACACGTACACCGTCTTGGTCTGGCCGATGCGGTAAGCTCTGTGGAGCGCCTGGGATGAGGCAGAAGAAGAAGAAGAAGAAGAAGAAGAAGAAGAAAAATGAAATGACGAAGAAATATCATAACAATGATCAAGACAATATTAGCTATTACAACGCAATGGTAACATTGATGATGAGGGGTGGAGAGGTACTCATCACCATTTTCTCCCCTTTCCTCCTCCTACCCCTCCCTACCATCATTATCATCATCATCACGATCATATCCATGTCAGTGACGAAGCAGCAACGATCAACCTGTATGTCCTGTGAAGGATTCCATGAAACGTCAAAGAGAAGCACGTGATTCGCTCCTGATGATGTTGTTGGAAGAATAAGAAGAAGAAGACATTATATAAAAGAATACATTATTAAGTTGGAAGAAATATATTTCGCACACTAACAAGCCAATGCTAACACACACACGCACACACACACACACACAAACACACAACAACAAGAAAAAGAAGCAACGGTCACCTGTAATATTCGTTCCGAGGCACCCTGCGCGGGTAGAGCAAAAGAGAACACAAGCCTGCATAATATATATATATATATATATATATATATATATATATATATATATTGAAGTATAAATTGCGTGAATGATGCATGCACACACATCCACGACAACCTCCGAATCGGTGTCGTTAAAAACGTCTATAAGCTCCTGTCTTTTGGCCCCATTGGTGGCTAGCAACCAGAAACAGCATATTATCTCAGTCAGAGCGGTGACAATCGTAGTAGTAGCAGCAGTAGTAGTAATAGCGGAGGAAGAAGAAGAAGAAGATGATGATGAAGAAGGCGAAACCCAGTTGCAAAGGAAAGAGCTCAAGGTGCTAATCATGCGGTAGTCGCTGATGATGACTGACACCTCCATCAAATCGGAGCGTGCCTTGGCCTGGTGCTAACCCGAGGACAGCGTCCAAATGCCGTTCCAGCAAGTCTAAGGCTAAGAACACGGGGCACAAGGTGTAGTATTATGCACACTGTATGGATGATCAATGGAGGATTGTGCTGCGGAATAGACCTGCTTCGATGCTTATCATGATGTTGATGATAATGATAATAATAATAATAATGATGATAATAATATTAGTAACAAACTACTTGACATATTTATATATATATATATATATATATATATATATATATATTCTGTCATGCTTCATTACTACCGCGAAGGCGTTGAGAGAATATGATGATCTTTTCCCCGTAACCTCGCACCGCACGGGCAATCTCTGTGGCAATGGCCAGCTTCCCAGAGCCGCAGCTTGCCGCCTCCTCACGCTTCTTCCTTTCCACATCTTCGCGAGTGCATCCAGCCAAAGACGATGACGATGGTGGCACCTTAGAAGAAAATGAGGAGGAGGAAGAGGAAGAGGAGTAGCAAGGCTCTGATGCAACCTTTGAGAGTTCCCAAAAGGAATCAAATAAGGACACCCGACATCTCACCACCCTGCTCTTGCTGCTGCTGCCTCGAGGATTAGTGGTGGTAGTAATAGTAGTAGCAGTAGCAGTAGCAGCAGCTTTCTGGTTTATGTTTTGGTCGAGATTCCAGATGCTGTTATCATCGTCATCACCATCACTATCATCATCGCTACTATCGTTCCCTTCATCTTTAATGATATCATCATCCTCTTCGTCATCAGCTTGAATCTGCTGCAAGAACCCGTTGTATTCCTTGCGCTGGCGCAGTGTGAGTGGCACGAATATAGCGTAGTCGTACTGACGATGAACAATGCAATCATGATGTCAGATCACGCTGACGAGGACGAGGAGGAGGAGGAGGAGGAGGAGGAGGAATAAGAGTATTATACACAAACGGCACCGATTAAAGAAGACAACAAACAAAATTAGTAGTGGCAATAGTAGTAGTAGTAGTAGTAGTAGTAGTAGTAGTGGTAATAGTAGCACGTACAATGGATGGAAGGAATCCTTTCAGACAAGAATAATCTCGACGGTGAATAAATCCGTTGGTGAGGTCCTGTAGCACGAATAGTCGTTCTCTGGGGCTGGGTGCTCGCTCTTGTATACCACCATAAGAACGCTTACTGCATACTCCCCCTCCTCCTCTTCCTGCCGTCTTTTTTTTCTTGCTGTTCTTGATTCTGGGTTGAATGTATTTGGTGAATAGTTTCTCAAAGCTCTTTGTGTCTCCAAGATACCCAGGACGTGCGAATTCGATCTAATAGAAACGATGATGCTTAGTGCCGCTCATGAGTGATAGCCGATGATGATGGTAAAGCATGCGGGGTTTTTTTCACGTTGATGACTCCTCAGAGCACACCTCGCAGGGTAGCAGGGAGTAGCGAATTTGTCGATCGCATTACCACATTATAATACTCGTCCAATCGATTCTGGAGCGGCGTGCCCGTCAACAGAACCTGGGTGTGAATGGTAGTAGGCGAATATCACAGGATATGATGTCGACGACTTTGCTACGAAGGAGCACAGCAACTATAGCAACATCATAAATGTATCACCCGCCGTCTCGTGTGCACAAGCTTTAGAGCGGTGAGCAGCCCAGAGTCGCCCGCTCGCAATGTGTGTGCCTCATCAAGGATGAGCAGATCTGGCAGTTTTGTCAGCAAGGCTTTAGATCTCTCGGTTGCTCTCTTCTTCCCTGTCACAAGCTCTCGGAATCGCTCATAGCCTGGGAGATCAATAAAATAACAACAGCAACAACAACAACAACAACAACAGCAGCAGAATTCATCATTGAAAGCAGCAGCTACCCAAAGGCATGCTTCTTAGGTTTGGAAGAAATACAGCATAACCATCCTTCCCCTCCCCCTCCTCCCCCTTTGTACAACATCATCCCAGCACAAACCACCTGCTATTAAAACGCCTCCAGTAGCTTCCCACGCACTGAGTACGTCGAAGCTTGCATGGCTGCTATTCGTGCTTTTCCTTAACGAATATCTCGGTATTTCTCTCTCGAGCCATCGATCGCACTCTCTCCTCCAGTTTGCCGCAGTATTAATGGGCACAACAATCAGTGCGTGGTCTGCCTGTGTTATCAAAAAAACGAGGGACGGGTGAGGGGCTATGTTGTTGTATTCGTAAGTGTGTGTGTGTGTGTGTGTGTGTGTGTGTGAGTGTTTTGGCGACAAAGACGACGAGGAAAAGGACTAGGGTGCTGTTACCAAGGCCACGGAGTCAGTCATCACTGCAGCGGAGAAGGATAGAGCCTGTGCGGTCTGTGGTGATGATGGATGAGAGGAAGGAATGGTCACAGTAGCCACGCTACCATCATCATCATCATCATCATCATCATCATCATCAATTGATTAATCGGGAACGAATATTATCATCATCATCATCATCATCAACTGATACGGTGTTTACCTTTCCTAGACCGCATACGTGGCTGAGAATGCACCCCCACCCATGGTGTCCAGACCTTGCAAGCGCGGTAGACAAGAAGCAGTTGTCCCATAAGAAGGACACCTGTCGTACGATGGAGTACATGAATTAATTATAGGCGTATTCGCATTCTTTCACAAACAAAGGTGCTCGCGCCGCTGCTCCCGAACGTTGGCACCGTGACATTGCTCCCCGGGTATTATCGTCGTTATCTGTTGTCGTGATCTCACTACTACTACTACTACTACTACTACTACTACTACTTCTACTACTACTAACAACTACTACTACTAACAACAACTACTACTACTACTACTACTATTCCATGGCGCCATCATTCTCCGCTAGAGCTGTCGTTGCTCTTTCGACGTACCCCTTCCTGCTGATGTGGGCGTAATCGCCAGCCGCAGAGCGCGTCCTTTACGTCAATGGTTTCATCACTTCCCTCATCTCTCTGCAGCGATTCCTGAAGACACGCGCACCAGTGCGACAATGCAGCAGCTTCTTCCGATGAATCGTCGTCTGGGTTGTTCAGGGGGGTGGTAAGAAGGCCTAAGCTACCGTTGGATCTCATCATCGTTCCTCTTGCATTTCTTGTCTTTGCAACCCCAGATGTGCAGTGGGACGCTGCCAAGGACCTAGGGTTCAATCGAATGGTTTGGAGACTATGGCCGCCTCGCTGGTGATGCTGATGAGGTCAGTGGAAAGAAAGATAGTAAGAGAGGGACAAGGAAGGATAGGAATACGCTAGCTCATACTATATAGGGCAAGCCGGATCGGTGCAAGAAAGTGTTGTGGGTACTACTACTACATTGACAGAAGATGAAGATGAATCACAATCATCCTGTGACGTCGATTCGTGGTAGCAATAGTCCCTCATATCTAATATTTCCCTCCTGATCCTCTCGCTTTCCATTGGATCCTCAGAACTCCAAGCTTTTCGTACCTTTCAAGGCATAAAACCAGTCTCTTAGACAATCATGTAGCAGTCTTAGCCAGAGTTAAGGATGTTCACAATTCTGCACGTTTCGCACCGAACGAGGCGCAGGAAGGCGAAGACGCTTCCTTCTTTTTTCTTCAAGACTTGGCCATTCATTCTTTGTGTAAGACTTTTGCTTCTCTTCGTCCCCAGCTTGACTTGCATTATTATTCTTGGCCCTCTTGACACCCTTGTCGAAAGAACATATCAAATTGAGTGTGGGTTGACAGAGAGAATAGCAAGGATGAACGAGGGGCAAACATGCTGTCAACATCTTCTTACCATCTCGAGGATAGGATGTTTATTGCGGGGATCCAGACGCGGCATAGGAGTGAAATCGCTCAGGTCGCTAAGATTTCCCAATTCGCTCATGTTCTCGTAATCGGAGAAGGAATCCTCCGCCGTATCCCTCCCCCTGATGCAAAGGCTGCCGCTAAAGACAATGTTGTGAGTCCTGGCTCAGATTGGAACGTATTTTCCGAAAATCTTACGACCTTGTAGACTCTATCCTCTTTTCCCCCTCTCTAGGACCGCTCATCAAGAGGTAAGGAACGTCGTTTCCCTTGGAGACGTATGCTTTTGCTCCGAAACCAGAGTTTTCATGAGCATCTTTCAGAGGCTGCTGCTCTCTCTTCCGAGGCACAGCGAGAGGAGAGGAAGGAGGAGGAGAGGAAGTATCGTTGGGAGGAGGCAAGAATGCGCTAACGTCCATCCTTGCTCCACTTCCCTCCTCCTCCTCCTCCTTCCCTTTCTTCTGTTCCCTCTGCGTTCAGTGGATTCAAGTTGGCGGGAAGGCCTTTGCAAAGCAGGCTTGAATAAACATCATAATGTGGCAAAATAATACCCTTGATTTGACCACAAATATGTTAAAATAGTACTTCGTCAAAAACTAATCCGAATCATTAGTGAATTCCAAAAACATTCGCTCATCTTAGTTATTCTTCGCTTGAAATTATTTCTGGAGGGAAGGAGGGGAGCAGCAAAGCCAAGGTGGATGATATGCGTTGAACTTTGATGCCTCCCCCCGAGCATGACTTCCGCAGCGAGAGGTGGAAGCGAAGGCGAGGGGCTGCACGACTGCTCGGTCCCGCGGTGCGTACGATGATATGCTAACGAAATCTGTTCGAAGCGCTCTGAATTAATCGGGACATTGCCATCCCCCTCCCCCCCCTGCTGCTGTCTGCAGGTCTACGCGTTTTTGGTGCTGAGTCTTGGCATTTTAACTTCGCAAGCCATCTGTGCATTCACCCATCTCCATGGGAGAAGAATTGGAATGGGATCGAGCTACCCAGAGATATACGGCGACGTAAGTGTGATATCGTACACGCACATGATAGAGATATTCGAGATCAACTTTGCTGCTTTTGACAACGTGAATGCGTTACATTTCGATGTCCGTTTGGCACACACTACAACGATAACACCGTACAATTCGCAGACGGAAGCAAATCCGATGGAGCAGTTCCAATCTCTCACTCAAGGCAAGGAAAGCAAACACGAAAGGTGCGTATATTTGTGTGTGTGTGTGTGTGTGTGTGTGTGTGTGTGTTTAGAAATTTGACTTCCTGAAGGCTTGT
>ADNK01000863.1:0-25000 GCA_000320545.1 Bigelowiella natans CCMP2755 | reverse complement strand
GACGCTGTTTCTTAGCTTGTTTAAGTTGCTGACCTAACCATGTCTTAATTTGCTGGACTCCCCAACCCAGAGGTTTATAGAATGTCTGCGAACGTATCTTAGGTTTACACTGGGCCTCAATCTTTATTGATTCGATTTTGGGAGA
The DNA here is from genome assembly GCA_000320545.1 of Bigelowiella natans CCMP2755. Taxonomy (NCBI): domain Eukaryota; phylum Cercozoa; class Chlorarachniophyceae; genus Bigelowiella; species Bigelowiella natans. Next base: position 24,855 of record ADNK01000863.1, on the reverse strand, counting down.
GTAAAGGGGGAAATCATAGGTGAGTATGTCGCCCTCGACCGTGCTCTGAATTATAAGTCTTGCTGTCAGAGAATTCGGTCTCCTAATGGCCATCACAATCCCCCGTATGTATTCAGGTTGGGGATTCGACTTGGACCTCACATGCTTAATGAGAATTTTGTCCCCGACGCGGAATTCTGGCCATTTCCGGCCATCACGAACCTTCACCATCTCCTCTCGTCGAAGCTGCGTCATTATTTTGTTTGGGGTGTCTGGCTGGACATAAGTACTATTTTTCATACAGAAAAACTTTGGGGTAACAATTGGGATTGAATTCAGATATGGTGCAGGCACGCTTGTAGTACGTGGGGGGCATCGCAAGGAGCGCAGAGAACACCCCACGCGTAAGTGCCGCGTCAGGGCCGCCATTGCTGCTGCGCGAAAAATTAATGGAGAAATCTTTGCGAAACGTTCCGTATGGAGTTGGTCAACAATATGAGCGGAAAACATCCTACCCTCGTAGCACCTTTCTATGATGAGTTATTTCAAAAATCACCACAATTTATTAGCATGCGACATTCGTTTCAGGTTGCAGGATAGGAGATCTTTCAGAATTTCGGGGGAGTCATTAGGATCTCCACAGAATCTCGAACAGGCGCTAAAGCTACGAGTATTAGGTTTTTCATCGAAGTAAACAATGGCAGATCGGCAGCTCCGATTCTCAAATGGGTACAGTACAAAAAAGGGGCGGCAGATCTATCTACGAGAAAGAAAAGTCATGGCGGTAGATTCTCCCCAAAATTGGGAGACAAGTGAATGCGACGACGCTCAGTCATTGACGCATATTTGATTTAGAGGTCATTCAGTAAAGGATGATCGCGGTGTACTTTGGGTAAATTGAGACTAGCGAACATGACGATTTTTTTTTCAGAGGAAACTACCTGAAAGTGGCCAAAAAGTATCCTTTCGTAAGTAACAGCTCCGAGAGAAAAGCTCTTCATCTAGAAGAAGTTAACGGGTCTGGCGCCAGCTCTGGTTTCTCAGCAAGAACGCTTCGAATTATTCGGAAGCGAAGGATCTCTCCTCGCTCACATAACTCAATTTCGAGAGTCAGACGGGCTTCAATCCAAGAGAGTGTTTCCGAAGATGGACGATAGTAATAAATTTGGGTATCCCCTTTTCAAGCCTGCAAAGGGTCGACATACGGACATGTTTCGAGAGAAGTACGTTAACCTCTGCATCAAGAAGGGACTAATGCCAGAAGATTCTCTATCAAGTGAGAAAATAAATTCTCTAGAAGCCTCAAATGATCCAGAGGATACGATATATTTCTGGCAGCTCTACAGCGTCCTCGGCGAAGATGGAATGAAGAAAGTAATTACTATATTCTACAAGAGTGTTCTGAACGACACCGAAAATGCCTGGTTCGCTGAAGCATTTAAGGAGAAATCTCTAAAGCGACATGTCAGGGGACAGTGCGAATTCTGGCTAGATTTAATGGGGGGGGGGGTAGAGTACAAAAAGGGCCTTGAGGGGCTTGAGTGCCTTCACGAGGCTTCCTCTGAGGTCATGACATCCAAGGGTGCAAAGATATGGATGGATCATCTGTACAAAGCGCTAGATTCATTTGAATGTTCTGATAAGAGAGTTAAGGCTGCTATTGTTGAGTTTTGCCTGTTTTTAATGACCGACTACGAAGAGCAGTTCAATTTCAAGCATTCCGATACTAAGGCTTCAAAGTTTTCCGGCGGCTGTCCTTTCCACAAATCATCTCGCCTTTCAAATATGTCTAGTAGTGCTTGCCCGTTCCAGAAATTAATTCAGAAGTCAAAATTAAGGTCAAAATTATGAGTATGAATCATTCACGACATGGAACGCAGCCACAGCTTGGACCTCCAAGTGCAAAGCAGAATCTTCGAACTTTAACGGATATCCAGTTAGCGCAATACTATTGTTATTAAAGCAGCAGCCCATGCCATGTAAATATAGAAAATTTATCACTGTGGTCATTAAAAACTAGTACTTACATAAGTTATCGTTTTGTCATGCGATGCGCGGGAATACACTGTTTAGAATTATGGCATTTCATTGCAGAGCATCTCAGTTACCAAGCATCGTACCACGTAGTGTATGCCTTAAACACGACAGTGCGATGCACATGGAATTTACTTATGAGTAGGACGAGATAGCTAGGCCGGATAATGCCATATAGCGCGAAGTTATCAAAATGCAGTCGTTAGCAGGCTAGCAGGGCCGCTTGTTTTGGGTGTGTAATTTAATTTTGTTAAGCATGAATTTGATTCGCACGACCTATCTAGCTACGTCTGATACAGATACGACGACTATTCATCTTACTGTGAACGTAGAGTATGGAGCGACGCAGCTTCATGAAAACTGTGCGGTGAGCGCGATTTGAAGACTTCGAAGCTCTGAAATGACCGCATGTTTCTGCTCATTGGAAAGCTCGTCCATCCACCCCTTCTGACAAACAGAATCTTTTCCTGTAGAGCAAGAATCGTTAATGGCCTCGTTCATTCTATTCATCATCTCGGCAGCGGCATCTCGAAGAGGAATGAGACAGGTTCTCATGTAACGTTTTCGGACGTGATCCTTATGACAGCCTGTGATGACCCCTCCTTTATCCTTGATAAGGATAAATCGTCTAAGCGACACAGCTGATGCGATAACGTCGCACATCTGAAACACAATCATAGGGTCCGCACTGCTTCGTAATTCCTTAACAGCGTGCTGGAGGAAGTCCTCAATGACGAGCAGCAGCCTCCTCGAGACGAAACGAAATGAATGAGACGATGCTCTCTGCCTGCTAGTCTTTGTTTGCATCTCATTCCCCGCTTCCACCGCCGAGTCACCGGAGCTATTAACGCTACTGTTACTCTCAGTTCTCGGCCACTTTAGCTTGACGATTCGCTTCATTAGAGCAAGAACGTTGAATCGTAACAGGAGCCTTCGCCGAGATGCTGCTGCTGTTGGTCTTTTCCCTGTTGTCGTGTGTTCTATAGACTGCCGCTTGGACATCATCGTTTCAGGAGAAGAGGTCACAGCAGCAGTTGTGGTATTAGAAGTAGTAGTGGTTGAAGATGTTCCTTTCTTATCTTCTTCCTCCTCTTTCTCCTTACGATTCATTTCTCCAGCTCGCTGTTTTGGAAGAAGGAGTAGCGAAGTCTCAAAAAATTGCATCAAATCGTGGTCTGATGCCCGCGCGAGGACGCAAACAATTCTATCCTGAACTGTCTTCCGCCGCCTACTACTGTCCTTAGTAGAAGTCCTGGTACTGTTACTACTACTGCTGCTGCTGGCAGATGTACTATTACATGGGGGGTTAGTTCTGGAAGTAGGGGTACTATAGAGCAGCAGCACTATAACTGCCATCTGAGCTCGCTCGTCAAAACGAGGTGGCGATATGACCGCTGCCGTTGATGAGGAGGGAGAAGAAGAGACGTGAGAGGAAGAAGCCTTTTCGTCGACAGCTGTGCTTTCATCTTCTTGCCGTTCTTCCACTGCCAAATCGAACACGGCTGCTCCAAGAACCTTAATTTTTTGGATGTTCAAATATTATCATACTTATCATTTTTCGTATTTTGAACGGCAATATTGCTCGGATAATATCCCACCCCATCTATATGCATGATATATGCGACTCACATATGAATAGAGATGATGATAATGATAATAATGATGATAATGACAATGATGTCTTGTTGAGGGCATCGCATGTGCGGAGCAGAACGCTACCAATTCAATCATCATCATCCTCAACTACAACATCATCAGCCCCTCCTCTCAAATTCGAAATTCAACTCGTTTCTCTTCCTTTCCCTATACAGAAGAGTACTAATGCGCGTCTTTTTTAGCGGAGAAGGGGGGATTCCACCTGTGCTATTTCTTTTTCCTTCGACATATCACCTAGCCATTGCTGCTGCAGGTGTTTGCTGTCCTGTTGCTGCTTTGGTCTCTGGCGGCCGCCGCTTGCACGATATATAAATGGAAATAAAAAACATCCGCAAATATAGGGACACAAGGCGGAAAGACTCTTGAGAGGCCGCCCTCCAAAGCGAGAGAAAAGCATTGCACGGAGCTCTGGAGAAGACCAGAATAGCCATGAAATGCCTATGACCCTCTTTATCATCGCTCCATCTGTTTCAGGGTCGTACTTATAGTCCTCACCCCTCCCTCCTTTACCCCCTCCTAGGTGGTTTTGGACTTGGTTGGGAATGGGAGGGAACGAAGTTGATGTAGGAAAGCCTCCCCCTGTGGCGTGGCTGATAGCTCTGACGACTGCTCTTGGCATTGCCTGCCCTAGCGGATCGATCCCGGAACGCTTGAGCAGCTACAAGAGTACGATAGGTAACACGAACAATAACATTAACATTAGTGTCCCATCAGCATCAGTAACAACCGCTTGCGTACGACGCTTATCCCTTAGAATCAGTAGTGATGCGCATTTCAAAGACTAGGATGGTAGATTCTTTTAGCTCTGACTAGCAACGGAATAAAATGAACCTTGAGGGTATCGCTTTCGTGCTGCAAGAGATACGCACGATATTTCTGCGAGTTTTCATGCAATCCCAGGCGGAAGGGAAGAACCTGCAGGTGCAATGAGAGCAGCTCCGACAGCCCTAGGGCTAACTGTTCATTATCATCTTTGCCTGTACTAGAAGAGGAGGAGGAGGAAGAAGTAGTAGAAGAAGATGGAGGAGGAGGAGAGGAAGAGCTGGAGCTTGCCTTGAGATGTAAATTGCACAGCTTATGAGATAAGTCTAGAACGGCCAGGATATATCGCGAAGATGCCGCAAGGATGTCTTCGGCTTCTCTTCTTGCCTGTCCATGAAGCTTTTCTCCTTTCTCATCTTTTTCTTCTTCTTCTTCTTCCTCTTCTCGTCGTTGTTGCTGTTGTTGATGTTGCCTTAATTGAACCCGCTTGATTCCTCTATTTGGTGATTCCTTCTCCACTTTTGAACACGACGACTTCAGGTCGTGCAGGCGCCTCTGACCCCACGAAACAGCCCTTTTGGACTCGCCAAGGCACAGGAGAATGGCGTCCTTTAGACTTTGAAGAACACGAGAAATACGAGTTCCAACAAGCCGTGGAAAGACATGCAAAGCGAATAGTTGCATGGTGTCTTCAAAGAAAGGTGTTCCTCTGCTCCATTTGAGAACCCACTCGGGAGGGGGCCCGAAGTAGCCATCGCTAGTTACGAAGGCAGCATTCGAGCGTTCATCAGCTTGGGAGTTGCAGTTTTGGATGATGATGAGTTTTTCTATTAGAAGAGTTGCCAGTTCCCTTGCAGGAAATTTCTCACAAATCACAGAGAGAAGCCGGAGCGTCTCCTTACGTATAGACACATTCCAGCTAAGAGGTGGTGAAGTAGGCTGCGGGTTTGGGACATTGGACTCTTCCCCCCCCTCCTCCTCCTCCTCCTCCTCCTCCTCCTCCTCTTCCTCCTGCTCGGAGTGACGGTAGTCTGTGTTTATCTCCGTTCCCCATTCAGCCTGATCATACCACGTCCATTCCAGTTTAGTACATAGTATATTGAATATAAACTATTCAAGACTTGTGAATGTCTGCCCCTAATTTGTAGTTGTAATCGCTTTCCTCGTCTCTCCATATGCTCCCTGCCCCTCTTCGCCGCATGCATCACCCACCTCTTCTTCTCCATCCGCAGGCGGCTCAGCCTCGTCCCACGTGCCCCATCCATCTTTTTCATCAGGTAATGGTGCTGCTGGCTCGTAGATTTTGCGAATGATCATGTCGACTAAATCCCATTCTATGCGCTCCATGAATCCTTTCCTACAAAGATATGCAAGTTGTTAACCCATGACAAAATCTTGTATCTTCTCGTATGACAGATCGTTTAAAACCACCTTTTCCGTGTTTCGGTTACAACGCTTGTAGCGACCCATCCAAGGATTTTCTGGATTCGTTTCCCTGCATCAACCTCCGCATTCGAAGCTGTTATCGCCGATGCAATCGTTTCCACCAGCGCGAGCGCTTCATCTTCAGACCCTCCGCTTATCCACTCCTCGTAAGCCTTGTGACAATCCGGAATTGACACTTGGGCATCTATCATAGGAGCTTCATTCACGGAGGAGGAGGAGGAGGAGGAGGAGGAGGGCGAGGGCGATTCCCAAGAGTTGCGAGGAGTTCTTTTAGACTATATTTTAAGCCATAAACTTCGTGAATAATTATTTACGTACAGACGAAATACTGGACTATTTTTCACCCTTAAAACATCTTACATCCCGGTAAGCAAATATTCTGACCGATGCTACCGAAAAAGGATCATCGCGTCATCGTAACTACGGGAGACGGAGGAGGAGCAGTAAATCTTTGCGACAATGAAATTCGTTCCAATCCAGAAGAAATAGCCTTCATTTGGCCACATTTTGGCGATATTATTCATCCGCCTTCACAGAGAATATCAGGAGGTCGCAGCCACGTGCCGTTGAACCCGCCCCGCTGCGCCTCGAGGCTCCGTGCTACAACCGCACACACTACGTGGTTTGAAGCCTCCAGAGCGTCGAAGAGTCTTAGCAATACCTAGGAAACTAAGGCGCCATTGTTGTCCCTACAATTTCTCTTTGGTTGGTGCTGGCATCATCGGTCCTCACGTCATCACCATCATTAAAGACTCCGAGATTCGATGACTAGTAACGAGTTCTACTCAGCCAAAGCGCAAGATCTTGTTGCATACAGGAATAAATCTCTGCAAAATGTGAGGCTGCTCGGCCCCCTGGACGTATGCATCGTTCGTCGAAGAACGCGGCAGTCCTATCTCAGTTCCTTTCTGGGCTCCTCCTCGACAAGTAGCGAGGACACCTCCGGATTTCTGCATTGGATGCTAGGCGCAGATGTATCCAGCATCGCAGCTATATGCGCGTAATACACGACAATAAAATATTTCTCAAGCTAGTCATTTGCCTCCATTCACGGGGAAGCGAAGAGGTGGCGGGGGGGGGCTCTGAGATATTTGCGATACCCTCGAATGAAGTGATGAGTCTTTGTTTTATCTAAGGATTCTTGCCTCTCCGATACTCTATTAATAAGATTTGTATAACCTACCCCTGACAGGTACTATCAGCGACTTCAAGGGTTGGATGGTGGGCATTATGGAGTCCATAGCAGCCATGGCAAGATTAAAGGCGCCACGATCGCAGTTTACAATGCATTCGCTGGTACTGAGGCTCATACTAATCCTGCTCGCTGCTATAGTGTACTATACGTCCTGATATCTTCTCATGCGTTCACACGTCGTGTAATTCGGTGCGACGAGTGTTCATTTTGGTTCGCGCAGCACGTAATTCGTCTCCTTCCTTCTTCCCTCTCTTGCAACAACAACACAGGACTAGACCTCCGTGTCGAGATCGATGTAGATGCCAAACCGGCCGTAAGCGTATACGCTGTTGACACGAAGCTAGTGCGCCACGAACGCGTGGGTGATGAGGTGCAGCAGGGCGCTTTTCTCTCTTCGTGTCTGCGGACGATGGCCATGCCGCCTTCTATTGTTCCCTCCCTCAACGTGGAAGCCAATGATGTCGCACCAGATATACGCCCGCAATTTCTCAAGCACGCTGCGGGGCTTTTGGAGCGGGGGGGGCTAATTCGAGGGGCTGAAAGCGCGCGCTTAGTGGCAAGGCACGGCACCGTCACCATCCTCCAGACGCTTCTCACGAGATTCTTTGAGGGGATTGCAGACCCAATTAAAGGGGTAGCAGTAATAGTAGTAGTACTAGTAGTTTGTTGTTGCCATAAGAGAGTGAGAGAGAGAGAGAGAGAGAGAGAGAGAGAGAGTAACATGAAGGAGGACGAGTAGGAGGATAAATCATATAAACATGGGGTATGTTGCATTCTTCCGTGACACTGTGTACTATATGTTGTTACAGATCGAGTTTTTCATGCCAATCACGCCGTTCCGCCCCCTAGCAGCCATGGCTATAGCAAAAATGTATCGTCTTAGGAATGAGTACACTCAGGCAGCTCGAATCTTGTGTGAGGCGCTCAGGATTGCGCCGAAGTCGGTGCCTCTGCTGATAGAGCAGGCAGAGGTAGAAGGAAAAACGATTTCGAAAGATATGATGAATAGATTTACGATCTATCTCGCACACCATGTTGCCAGGAATGTATGCAGAAATCGTCGACGAGACAATCATAATAAATTTCCTCCCTCATCATACAGCATACCGCCTGTATCATTTTCATCATCTTCTTCTTCATCGTCGTAATCATCATCATCATGATGCTCTCTGAATGACGTCGTCTCGGCAGGTGTTAATGGAGATGAAGAAGCCCGAGCTGGCTCTACCCATAGCGACTGCTGCGTGCGAGCACGGACCGTTGGAGATACGGAGTTGGGTTGTGTGTGCAAAGGCACATGCCGCCCTCAACGACCCGGTCATGACGCTCCTCTGTCTGAATAGTTTGCCAGGTACTGTGGGAGAGAGGAGAGGTGGCTTCTTCGTAAAAGATGTTTGGACGCAATCGTGCACGTTATCACGTATTTAGTGGTAGCAGTAGCATATGGTGGCATCCATCGATCCATCTGATATTAGAGTAATAGCAGTAGCTGCTAGTCAGTAGGAGCATTCATTCGGAAGCTGTAGTCACTGGATGAGTGTTAGTTCTCAGCGCACAAGGATAATAGTATCCTATTGTTTGTTTTCTTTGTACTGCCAACTGCTCTATTATTAGAAGAATCCGAGGCTACGGAGATGGGGGAAAGCAATATTCACGAGCTGGTTGTGCTGCCCCATGACGCCCCAACATCGTCGTCTGTGCCCGTCAGGCTGCTACCGCAAAGAAATAGCAGCAAGAGGGGCAAACCAAAGCATGAGTGGGATTATCATGATCTTGACCGTGAGACAGAAGAGGTTGTATTTGTGTGCGCGTGTGTGTGTGCGCGCGTACGCGCGTCTGTGTGTCTAAATGCGTCGAAGACCACTGTTAGTTACTATTGTGACTTTTCTCTCTCTCATCAGAGCGATTAGTGATGGAGGTGTACTGTTCGGTATTGCAGGTGCATCTTCCAGATGTTCTCGGTCTTCGCGATGTGGAAGATCAGCCACAAGCTATATTGTCGAATCGGCTGCACGGAAACTTTCTGAAGGCTTACGGGGTAGTACATCACAGTGGCATGATATTTTTTTTAAATGTACCGAGGGGACCTGTCAGTGCAGCATTTCCACGCGGTGCCACAGGATGTGTTTTGGCGTATTCCTTCTATACTCGAGCGTTCTCTCTCATGATCACGCTGTTGTCCATCATCAGCAGCAGCATCATCATCAGCATCATCATCATCATCACCGTCATCATCATCATCATCAGGTGCTAGTGCAGCTTTGGATCGACTTAGACTTTGTGGTGCTAGACTCGTTGGTGAGAGATTTGTTCTTCACTGGGTCTGCCCTGCATGCTCACTCGCTGGCACTAGCAGCTGCGGACAGTTCCAGTGCTATAAGTGAGGGGTTGGGTGGAAAGAGCGTCTTAGAAGCACAAGGATCCTCAGGTAGTGAGGTGTAGTATTAGTAGTAGTCGTACTAGTCGTGTGGGTATAGTCGTCAACTTGCTGCTGTTGGTTGCGGGGGGGGGGGGCGGAAGCTTATCGCTGCTACTATTCCATCGTGTGGCATAGGTCTCTTCAAGCATTCAGTCAATTCTAAAAGTATCCTAGTCATTTCCTGCATCATTATCCATTACCAGCATTTGCTCATCTTCAATCGTATAATAACACCACGCTATATCCCATGCCGCCAGAGCGGAAAAAGGCCAAATTGGAACGGCGTGCAGCCCAGCTGGATCGAAAGCTGAAGAAGTATGACAACAGACAATCTTACGCTGGTAAGAGTGAAGGGGGCGGAGGAGGAGGAGGAGGAGGAGGAGGAGGAGGAGGAGGAGGGGAAGGGGGGGGAGCAAGGAGTAAGCAACGAGGAGAAATAGCCATCAACGACAACAGGAGGTCGGCCACGACTGCAAAAGCGCAATCACCGGAAGTGGAGGAAAAGATGGGCAATACAGACGCGAAGATAGAAAAAGGAGAAGAAGAAGAAGAAGAAGAAGAAGAAGAAGAAGGGGAAGATAGAAAGGTTGAGGGTGATGATAATGTGGACGGCGACGAGGAAGAAGAAAACCGCCGAGAGGACAATGGTGTCATCATCGGAATAGATGGGAAGAAGACAGTAACAGCTACTGAGACTGGTAAAAAGGACGCAAACAACTATAACTTAGGAAAGAAAGAGATTAATGATAACGGTAGCAGCAGCAGCAACAACAGCACACCTACTAGTAAAACCCCGCAGCCTGCATCAGCTGTTAGTACCTTTGGAGCTGGTGATGGCCTTTACGGAGGACTTCCAATCCTAACCTTCAGCAGCGTATACGCACAGCCTCCTTCTGCCAGCAGTAAGAAAGGGGGTCGTTGGAAAGCGAAGAGTAGCTTGACTAAGCAGATGCTGCGTGAAGAGGAGGACAACGAATATGATGACGATGATGATGAGGAGGAGGAGGAGGAGGAGGAAAATGAGAAAAATGGTGAAGAAGAAGAGGAGGAGGAGGGGGATGGAGAGAGGGCGATAACGACAACGGCACAGAAGGTAGGAGAAAGAGATCCCATAGATGAATGATCATAGACGCATCGAACCCTAATGACTGAATGACCTCTCCCTTTCACTCATTATGTTTCTTATTCTGCCCCTCTTCTCTCCCTTCTCTTTCAACGCACTAAATCTGAAGCTGGACGGTAGCGACGGCGTACCGTCGAGGAGGGAGGGCCGTAATGGCAAGACTTTAAAATACGATGAAAGATATGGCGAAATGAAATCGTCGTTTCAGAATGGATATGATCGGAAAAACGACTCAAAGCACGGGGGGGCACCAAAAGGGGGCGGGTGCGGCGCCAGCGCTCGCACCACAAGCACGAAACGGCGTATGAAGCTGATGCGACAGCGAGAGAAGCAACTACAGCAACAGGTGGGGAATAGTCAGGCCAAATATAGTCAAGTCTATATGTAGTAGGTTGTGCTGCAGGAACCTTGCTTATCGAGTGACAGATATGTATGTAGTAGCCACCGTAGCACACGCACTGGTGCCTTCTTGCGTGTATATATATATATATATATATATATTATATTTATGCATATTGTGGAAATGCTCTATTTCTTCTCCCTCCCCCCGCCCCCCTGCTACCATTCCACGTCATCACCAACAACATCTATCTATCAAACCCCGCCCTACTACAGAGAAGTCAAGACCAGCATCATCATAATCATCACCATCATCATCACCACCACCACCAGCAGCAGCAGCAGCAATGGCGGACACGTAAGGGAGAGCTGGCACCGAGACAGCTGTGCGGCGTGCAGCTTGATGCTATGCTCGCCATCTTTTTCGAGGACATCCGAGCCATGCAAGAGCTTCGTGTTGAGCTTCAGAAATACCTCAAAGAGTACGTATAGTAAGGGGGGGGGGGGGGGGGGGGGGTGGATGATGAAGTGGGTACTTTCTCGCAGCGGTGTTCCAATTGACGTCCTAGTGTACGTCACGTCGATGATTCTGGCCCAGCCACGGTTATCGGTGTTTTCCGGCATCAATTTTCCCCCATCGTACTGTTGTACTGCTACTAATGATAATAATAGTGTTGAGTCGTCGTTCCTTTACTATCCGAACTGACCTACATAATCGAAATTGTGTAGATTCGGCGATGAGTGGCAAGCCCATTTCGGGCCAACACGCTCACAGCATCAATGGTTTGAGTTTGGCCGCGTAGCGCGACGGCTGAAGATGTACGAAGAGGCTGAGGCCTTCCTCGAGATGTGCCTTGGGTGAGTTATTTACGAGCAGATGGCTATGTTGGTGGGGAAAATCGATATCATTCATTGCTTGTGACAGTAGGAGCGACCTAATTTACAACGACATGGGCATTATTACATCAGTGCCAAGATCCCTCCACCCACACTGATTCATAACTATTTGATATTTCTTCAGATACGGATATAGCCGCGCTGCATACTACGAGATGACTGGGCTGTTCTTGGAAGCCAAGATGCTGCATCCTGCGCTCAAGTGTCTCCATTGTCTTGCAGGAGCTGACGATGACGATGAAGTCAATGAACTACAATTCTCAATGGGTTTTGGTAATCGCGCTTCTACCGGGTCCACGGCGGCAGCATCGACAACAGCCTCTCCAAATGGCACTGAAACAACACGACAGAGGCGATTCGTCCCAAAGCTTGTTCTAGAACAGATGAAGGCCGTAGTTGATAGGTTTGGTATTGCTGCGGTTGCCGATGCAATTGGAAAGTTTGGCCAAGACGACGAGGAGCAGCAGCAACAACAACAAGACGATAGTATGGAAGCAGAGGGAGGCCTTCCTTCTCTACCAAACCCACCATGGCCAAGCTCAAAAGACACTCGGGTGCACAGATTTGTCCGAGAGTCTTTCGAGCGAATGCGCCAAATATACAGACCATACGACACGAATAGAGATGACACTCGGTCGATGACATGAACACACAGCTGACAGTTTTTCTGGTAAGGATCTTTATACAGTGTGACGTTAATATTCTGAAGTAGATCGGTTGAAAGATCTAAATCGAAGGATTCATGAATGAAGAATCCATAACGAGCTTATAAAACATACCGCGACATCCCAACATAGTTCCATGTAGACCATGTGTATAAATATTGCAAAGGGGATTAGACTGATATATTTTATACTCGCTTGGACATAGCTGAATAAATCTTCTGTCGAAATGACAAAATTTTAATCAATAGAAGTTTTATCATATGCTCACTTGCGCAGGTGCTTTGCACTTTGTTCCTTTCCGTGTGTGTATCTATTTCTTGATGTATACTGCAGCAGCAAAGTAATGACACACCGTTGTGAATGGTGTTCCAGAAAATCCTTATTGGTCGAAGTACAACTGCAAATGTGTCAAGCAATAAATGATCTAGACGATGCACATGAGAATGCTCTAACGATCGCTACTGACACCATGCTAGCATGGGCTGCATCTGTCTAGGTCTAGTAGGTGTTTGAATCGCCATCATTCATCTTGTGGAGCCCCTTTCCAGCTTTGCCCACATCACGTTGACAAAGTTTGCACGATGCGCACAATTAGTCGAACAACATGATGTGCGCAGCAACTCAATTTCTTCTGCGAACTTTGTGTCTGACTTGTGTGGAGATTCGACGCGCGGCGCATGCGCTAGCATGATCTCAGGGCGCAGCTAATGCGATGTCAATCGACGCAAGTGAAGCGAATGACTCACGAGCGGCCAATCTAGCAATGATGCTTGCCAGCTTGCGTCGTGCGCTTGTTGGATGTGATGCGGTAGTCGAGTCACATTGGTGTAGACGTGATCGATGAGCCATTTGTTTCCAGTTTCACATTGTCGGCACTCCAAGGCAAACAAGGTGCTAGCGTGTGCAGCACTCAGCACACCTAGACACATTACATCGCGCGCTGCACGTGCGCCTGAACTTTTGCACGAACACGCTCATCCTTCGGCTGTTGTTCAGCACTCGAGTTTCTTCGATTCGATTGTGTTTGTTCTTCGGCGACCTGCTGCATGGCAAGCTAACAAGGCGTGAAAAGAGTGAGGAATCAATCACTCGTCGGGTCGCAGTTTGCAGTTCGTGCATTCCTCAACGGAACTGTGGTTGCATGTGTGTGTGTGTGTGTGTGTGTGTGTGAAGATGGATCGGGGCGTTTGAAGCACTTTGAAATGACCCAAGATTCTCACCGTTGCAGTCGCAACGTCTAGACGTGAAAATGTGCGACGTTTGCAGAGACATGCACATCAGAAACTTGTTGCAGTCGCAGCTGACGTGCACACGCAGCGCCTCTTGCAAAAATCCTTTGGAACTTTGAACATTGTGATGAGGAGGAAGAGGAAGATGGTCTCGGATCCGACATTTGCAAAAGGGACAGGTTTTGTGGTAAGCGTCTGGTCTGAGCTCATGTCGCACATAATATTCACTGTGGTCTTTCCAGATTTGTTGAGAAGAATCGGCCAGCGGTCGCATATTAACATTCAGGACATACTTGCGAAACTTGAGAGGTATTTGATGTCGCAGGTGTTGAATCCCCTCCATCGTGAGATCGGAAACGAAATCGTTACTCGTAGTTCTACCTGGCAGTTTCTTTTCACATCCAAATTCCACATAGGCTACCCTGAAGGTTCATGGTCAATGATTAAGGGAGGGGGGGGAATCAATGGTAGTGTGCAATGAATCGGTGCATACTTCGTTGGCAAAGGACAATGAATCTTGTACTTGCATTTCGTCCTGGCAAAATCCCATCAGTCAATTTTGTCGGAAAGCTGGAAGCTTTCGCTCCTTCTTCGGATGGCAAATGAAACAATGAATCTTGGCGATATTGTCTTTCAGGAAAATGGGATGTGGCGCATCTGGCACGGTTTTACAACATGAACCGGAAGATGATAAATCACCCAATATCGAGAAACTTGAGACGAAATTCAAGACAGGACTTCTTAATTCTGATGTTGACCTTGTCGGTGCACCGCAGCAAGCACTGAATAGTACTAGACTCCTGGTAGTGTTTCCCAGAATGAAGTATTTGTTTTTGCTTCAGATGAAAAGTGCTCTTATACAAAAACCTGAGCTGTTGAGGGTATTTTTGTTATCATAAATCAAAGCTCAAATATAATCATTGCTCACATTTTTGGAACTATAGGAATTTACAATCGCGGAGAAAACTCCCTTAGAATTCGCCATTTCTCTTGCTCACCCTTTGGCAGCAAGGGTGATACATAAATTATTATGTTTGTGTGTGTGTGTGTGTGTGTGTGTGTGTGTGTGTGTGTTTGTGTGTGCTTCTACCGATATATACGCATCTATCTTACACGCACGTTCACGCGCGAGCGCACACACACGCACAAACATAATACATATATATATATATATATATATATATATATATATATATATATATATATATATAATGCAAGTATACATAAACCTTTGTCAGACTTGTTTGGAAGCAATGCAGAACCAAGATTTTCTTCGTAATGAGGTTCAGCGACGATGAATATATACCTCTTGTTGAGCATCCTGTAAGACACTATGTTTCTGAAAGGAACCTATATCGGATGAATCGATTGCGGAGTGTGCTCTGGTGAGCTGCTACACACATCTTGTTTTGTAGTCGACATATTCTGAGTGCCCTTTGTCACCCTGCCCAAAAACAATGTATACATAGATTCTCCTCGAGGCGAAATGCGATCCAAACCAAATGGATAGGGTAGCCTAGACTGAAGATTATACTCAACATTTGTCAAGAGAAAGATCTTCTTTACTTATCATAATTATTCGGGTAATTCAGGGTTATTCTCCCCTACAGAGAGCTTGCAGGCTAGAGCTACCCGTAACTGCGCAGCTTCTGCTCGACAAAAAAGCTGATGTGAATATAAAAACAAAAGAGGTTTGTTCTGGGATTGCAAGATGTTGTCAGCAAAGGACGTAGTTTACAGCATTTTCACTCTCTTTCAGGGATGGAACCTTATTCACGTCCTCGCCAATAAACAAAGTTGGTCAGAAATAGTCAACAACGAGGTCAGCTTACGAATGAATTGATTTCCAATCATTATCACCCAAGTGTTATTTTCGAAATTTTGTAGGTTCTCGCAATATTGCTTGGGAATGGTGTAGATCCCTTTGAAGAGGACAGCAAAGGCTCCCAATATCTTGACCTGCTCCAGAATCAAAAAGAAATGTCCTCAACCTTTTTCTTTCCAATGTGTACAAAGTATTGAGGAGTACTGTTTTACTAATTATGGTTGAAACTGTATAGGGAGAAGGAAATGGTGCTAGGAAATCGTACTCAATCTGAAAAGTATATGACTGAGAAAGTAGTTAAAGATTTCGTAAGAGATATGGAGACGAGAAGAATGTCGATACAAGCAAGGAAACAATAGGTAAAGAGTATGAGGTAAACCAGGTTTAATGGCATGCTCGATCCGTATATATTATAGGAAGGGATTTCGCTGTTGCAGTTAATTGTACACATTTACTTCTTGCTCATTTTGCTCATTATTCAATAATGAGCGCACGTTTGAACCCTTCAATGCTAGAATGACTGTTACACATGGCTAGTTATAGAAACGTATATAGGCGCGCACATGTTTATGTGGTGTGCAGATCGAAGAGTTTATTGTCGAGTCGCATCGATGCACGTGCAATACGTGATAAATGAATGTGCGGGCGCATGCGATGCTGGGGCGGTCTTGTTGCTGGCCTATATGACTGAACAACAGCGGGCACACACCCATTGCACGTCGCTGTCGTATATATAGCCGCTGCTTTGCATAGCTACAACAGTGTGACTAATGAAAAGATTTAATCACTTCATTATTACATCGATCCGTCTCAGGTCGCATGTATCTCGATCTACGTACAGCATATTATTGTCACATTATTACGTATATATATAGGCGATGGCACGCTCCTGATATCGATTATATATACGATTATAATATTATAATCGACGATCGTTGTAGTAGCACGCACGTAGTACGTAGCATGTGCGAGGCAACGACGCACGCATGCGATCCAGACACACACTGCGCACGTATGTACGTGCATTGTTGCATTCTGCTGTGGCTTGAGCTTTAGTGTTAGCCATATAGCCATTTGCTTGAATCGTGCACGCATGCATGCACTCGCACGCGCGTATCTTAGACGGCGCGCGAGCCGAAGCAGGCTGGGCGGTCCGCCACGAGGCAAAGCCGTGCTGTTCATGCAGAACACACACTTGGCCTACGTACACGCCGCTAGATATAGAATATTGCACCACA
Source organism: Bigelowiella natans CCMP2755 (assembly GCA_000320545.1). Taxonomy (NCBI): domain Eukaryota; phylum Cercozoa; class Chlorarachniophyceae; genus Bigelowiella; species Bigelowiella natans. The sequence goes on along the minus strand of ADNK01000863.1, from coordinate 8,048 downwards.
ACTTGCACTATTAATAAAAGTAACTTGTACAGGATCGAGCTTTATTACATTCAAAGTTCGCATGCATCGATTTAGCCCGCCAGAGTTCAGCTTAGTATAGATGATGATGCACGATTGGTCATGATCAAACTATGAGAGCAAGGTGTCATCATCTGATGCAAAATGTTTCATTAAACCCTGCCAAACTGGACGCCCGAGACCAGTGACTGGATCCCAGCCTGAAGAGCAAATCGAATAACATAATAAAACGATATTAATAACGATAATGGGGATTATATTAGAGTGGAACTCCTACTTGACGCCATTGACGTCATATTCCTAACACCCGCTTCTCTTGCTCTCCATTCTCTCTCTCTCTCTCTCTCTCTCTCTCTCTCTCTCTCTTTCTCTCTGTATACATATATAAATATCTGTCTTTCTGTCTGTCTATATATATGTGTGTGTGCGTGTATGTGTTTGCTGTGAACAACCCTCAAATCTACCGACACATAATCTAACCAGTCCCCCCTCGGCTGTTAGCCTCTTTTCTTCTCTGTCAAAAATGTTTTCTCTTTACTTTCCCACTAAAGAAAGCATTCAACCTTTCGCAGACGGGAACCCGTTGTCGCAATGATATGCGGAGCTTCCCTCCGTCACATCCTGAAACGCCTCGCCAGGGAACTTCTCCGCAACCATGTACAAACGCGGACCCAAGAAGCCCAGAGGCTTGAGGCCAGCCTGAAGCCTCATGTCCATGAGTAGCGAGAATATTCCAGCTACGGTCGGACTCGACTGTGACGTACCATCCTCGGAAATGGCGGACACGTCAGGATATCCCCGTGCTGAGGAGTTGTACGATGAGGGAGGGGGCAGACCGGCAGTAGATTGGAGGTAGTCCTTGATCATGTTATCCTGGTGCGCTGGTCGCGGAAACTGCCAAGCGAAACCGCCGCCACTTCGAGGCCAAGCCACGGGATGCGAAGGGTCAGGGAAAAGAGTTCCCTTCCACAAGGTCCCTCCAACACTCGTAATATAGGGAGAGCCTGTGGGGAAAACTGGCATCTGGAAAGAGCATGAGATCTCGTTCAGGTCATCAGCAAGAGCAGAGCCGCCTTCGAATCGGTCGAAAGAGAAATGGCTGCCTCCGTCTCCAGACGAACCGAATACTGACACACCGCGCACGCCGAGCACCTGCAGTGCGGTACTGATGCGGCCGACTTGCTTCTGAGTGAGGAACATGCACACCTGGCGCTGCTCCTGCAGGAAGGCGTTGCAGTCAGACTTTGCGTGGCCTTTCTTCTCAGCTTCTTCGCACAATAGGTCGCAGCTGTAGGCGGAGAGGGAGCCGAGCGAGAGAGAGAGGACTTGGGGAAGCGTTTCGCGATTGGCAAGCGAGGTGAGGAAGTCAAGCATCGCCTCGCCAAAGCCATTGCCCTCCTCTGTTGACATGGAGGTGTTGGTGTTGCTTACTAGTGTGGTGATGTTGAGACCAAAGCTTGCAATCATCGAGACGTCAAGATTCCCCTCTCCGTAGTTGTCGCCACCGGACTCGCCATGGTTCTCTGTGTCGAATAGGACCTTATCCATATTAAGTAGAGGACACTGTTCATCCTTGAATGCACTGAGCTGTGATTTCGAGTATCCAAAGGTCCCCGGCCCCCATACCATCTGCAATGTCCTTGGATCTGATGCCTGCAGATCGTTAGGGATGCCATACGCCGCTTTCTGAGCCTTGATGGAATACCGCTGGCTGGAAAGCGAGGAAGAAGAGGAGAATGGCTGCTTAGGCCTCGATTGAGATGATGGGACTTTGCTGTTGCCACTACGATAAAGAACAAAATCGAAGTCTCCATCTCCATGAGCGACGTTGGTAATCTGATCTACTGTTGCCCCTAGAAGATTCGGTACCCTTGCGGTGATTCGATCGCCCAGAGCAGAATAGCGAAGACTCTGAGGATCCGCGCCGTGTGCAAGTAGCCACGTCCTCGCGCGGTCCACTGTCGCAGGCGTTGGCCCAATCATCTCCGAAAGCGTGGTGATGTTCATGAACGACAAATACTGGGAGGAATGAGGATTCGATATTTCTGAAGAGATCGGTGCAAGTTATTTACAAGTTTGACCATCAGCATCGAATGAAAAAAATGTTAACGAGCATAGATGGTGATGATACCCCAAAAAGCCTTCTCGAGAGCATCAAGGCGTTGAAGCTTTAAGCCAACAACGATCTCTGCGTGCGAGTCTGACGGGGAAGCCGAGACAAGCGCCAGGAAGAGCAAGAGAGGCAGGTGCATCCAAGGCATGGTTTCTATTTGGTGTCGTCCGACTTGTATGTCGTCTTTGCAAAGTATGACACAAATAACCATTGTCGCAGTAAAGAAATCTCTTTATATTTAGTGTATTGCGGCAAAAGAGGCGTACGACATTTATCTGGGGTAGACGCTCCTAACAAATTACAGGGGAATTCGTTCCGAATATTCAGTCCAAATAATGCTAAACCTAAGACTGTGAACCTCGATCTTCAGAAGTTTGAATCGGAAAATTAACGAACAGAATTTCGGGTGAATTCGACGTGACAATCTGTCATAAAACATACGGGAAACATCTTAAATTTATTGTGGTAACGCCGAGCAATTCCGACCACACGAATCCCCCCACCTGCATCAACGTCGACTTTGGCAGACTAACAAAAGACTAGGGGAGCCGGGAAAGCCATCCGGCTATAATCGCAATGGCCGAACTAATGAAAATAACTCTTATTTTGAGCATCACTTCAGCTCTTGGGAACGTACTTTTCAGAGACAAACAGTTAGCGGGAAGATCCTCGAGCGTTGCAATGCAGCTTGGCCTTCCACTTTCGCATCGTCAAACATCTCATCAACGATTCGTTTCGCCGGCTCAAAATCAGCTTCTAAGAAGGAAGACAACGATGAAAGCTCAGCTCCCAAAAGATGACCTGGTTGGATGTCACTCGTTATTATCACCTTTCTGTTTTCAAAGCTTTCGCTCATATATTCGAACTAAACAGCACGTATCTCCCAATTAAACTTCTCGTTTAAAAATGATGCCCAGACAATAATATTTGAACTGTGGTCCAAATTCGTCGTCTTTTGTTGTATTAATTCCCGAATACTCAGCTCGATCTAGTGAAATTGCGTCAGAGCCCTTGGAATCGATTAAAAGTCGAAGAGGGTCATTGACATGTTACTTCCCAAACAACGATCATGCATCTGCTGCTTTCGTAACACCCTTGTCACATAATGATTTTTAGCCATCACTCGGTTGTCACTCGCCACCGAAGGAAAATCACAATTCAGAAAGCCCGTTAAAGGAGGTGATAAACGTTAAATCGTAGTGATTGTAAGGATTCGCTCAGAATGTTTCTTCTGTTCTCATTTCTTAGGAGTGTGGAGACTGCTGTGGTCTTCGCCTACCTCTGCTATCAACCCATTCTCTACACCAGATCTCGTGCTGCTTGCGAAGACGTTCCAGGTTTCCCCCCCCCCCCCCCCCTCTATATCTCTATGTGTGTGTGTGTGTGTGTGTGTGTGTGTGTGTGCTCTGGTGCATGTAGACCTGTCCTTTGCTACAAATTATTAACTCAATAACAGGTGATAAAAGGAACCCGAGGCGCGAATATCGTAAAGTGGGGTCCTGAAAGCGATTCCCCCCGGTAACTAAACACACACGATGGGGAAAGGGCGTGAGCGCCTGTATTCTTCCCATTCGATGTCATCCTCTGTAAACAATTTAGAGAGATACTCGGAAATGATCAAGTAGGTTAATCGGGGGGGCCGATCTAGTGAGTGTAGGCCCGGGAAGGACTAGGCTCACCGTTGACAAATTCGTGCTGAAACTGCCGGGCATTCGCGAAATCCCACTCTTCAAAGCTCCGAAGGTGCCGATTATGATGATCTGATGAGTGTGGTAATGGTAGTGGTGGGTGGAGATTGATTCTTCGTATTACGCATAACGCCAGAACTCAGATGTATTAAAAACTCTTTACAACGATGGGGAGCTGCGTGTGTCTCAGGTGGTTATTATTTGAGCTACCGTTCTCTAAGCCATGCTCACAATGATGATTATTATAGAGAATCGGAGGATAATGATGATGATGATGATGATGATGATGATGATGATGCTGTGACGATTACGTTGACATTTGAGTACTCCCGCATTAATATCTCAGGGAGAAGACACCAAAATCCAATATATCCACGAATACGTAAGTGGGAAAGACGCAACGATGAAGGACCTCGTGGAGGACCTTTATTTCGTGAGCTAGATATTTCCCTGTATAACAGCTATAAATAGTTCAATCTTAATCAATGATAAAGCACAAGCCTGTGTGGGATATTCCACACGTTCACATAGTTGATTTCTCGGCTACAGTAGTGTCGGTAGTATGCATTATGTGTAAAGCCAGTGAAAACTTAGAGTAAATACATAAATGAATCTAGCAGAATTAAGTTTGCTGTGAAGGTATGTAGCAATCGATCATAATTACTGCATGACCAGCAGCAATCAGCATTTATACATTGAGTGACCTCGTTCTTACAAGTGCTACCTGGACACTAACAAGCTATGCTATATATATATATATATATATATATGTGTGTGTGTGTGTGTGTGTGTGTGTATTTAGAGACACATCATAGCTGAGACCAACAAATTCAACATTAGCACTGTAGCCGCTGCATTGCACAGCTACATAAGGATGACTATTGAACAAATTTAATTGATTAATTATATTACACCCGTCTTGTACATGCCGCGCTTTTGTCAGTCGCTTTGCTTCGACGCGATAAGTGCTACCTAACATTGCATTGCATGTATGTATGCGGCAACGCATGATAAAACAGCTGACATTTAGGTAGGACTACGCAGCGTCTGTCAGAAAGTTAACATTGCTAGCTACACCAGAATTGTCACATCTAGACATTTATATGAAGGACAACAAAGAATCTTATTATTACAGACGACCCAAGACAGTGTTGGTACGACAACTAGGTACGGCAACACTTACCGGATAGGACAATGTGACAACAAAGCAGGCGGAGAAGAGTGCATCTAGACAATAGCAGCGCGCATCGCATGCGAGCATAAGGCAGGCGGGAACAGTAACGGCTTCGTACATATAACTTATACTTTTATGTGTTTATTTACGACAACGATCGGAGATGATGTACATGTTACAATTGGATGCATGTGAATAACGACTTCCGAAAGCACCACAGGACTAAATTCACAATACGTTGTGCTATTTGTCGTTAAGCAGAGCTTCGACATCTATCATTTTCTGAGACTCCCACCGGCACGTGGCTTTGTCATTAAGGGCTCTTTAAGCGCGTTTATGAGTTTATTTCCATTAGTGAAGTGCGAAGTAGCAATGATGTAGTTCCGATTCTTCATCTTACCAAGTTTTCTTAAGGCAGAGATCTCGGCATATGTGACGCCGCCCACGAATACTACCAGGCTAGTAGGGAGCTTTTTCTTCGACTCGGAGCTACCACTTCTCCTGCCCCCATCCTCGACGGTCGGTCTGGACTTCACAGGCTGCGTGGTTTCAACGACTCCGCCCGGTAGTTGATCCAAGGCGTCCTTTACTTTGAGCCAGTTGCCGTTCGTCGCGTATCTGACCGCCAAGCAACGACACCACGCAAAACGCACACGGCAGCCCATCTCACATTTCTTGGAACTCCATCACATGCAAGAATGAGCTGAGGAGAACGATGCCTGCATCATCATCATCATCATCATCATCATCATCATTATCATCGTCTCTTACTCGACGATGCGCGCGGAGAGAGGGGAATACCCCCCGAAGACATAGAACAGGCCATCCTGCTTCTTGGCGTCCACTTCGTCTTTGTAAAGGTCAAATCGCCGACGAACGTTTGTCCATGGACAATTGTATCTCCGCCCCTCGTCTGGTAACACTCCCACCTGAAAATAAATGAATGCACGAATTGGCAGCGATCGGCAATGATGCGTGGAAAGTGTCTTGGAAGAAAATAAAGAAAGAGTCTGGTGGGTACAGTCATCTTCATTGTCGAGCAAGAGAAATTGGGGATAGAAGGAGGAGGCAGGACGACAGGCAATGCAAGCAACCAGAAGAAAAAGAAGAAGAAGAAGACGAAGAAGAAGAAGAAGAAGAAGAACCACCTGCTCGAGGTTCCTTAACGCAAAAAGGTGATCATAGCCAAACGCCTGCACGATCTCATTGAGAAAGAAAGTGTATTTCTTCTGGGCAACGTAGCGCGTGTTGGTCATCAGTGCGAACAGTCGCACACACTCGGAGAACGTATTGGCCTTGAGGGATTATGTGGGATGTTAAATGATGGCAATGTGGTGCTATCAGCGAAACGGGACTGCTACTTATTATCATCATCATCATCATCATCATCATTGTCATCATTGTTCTTTCATCATCATGCATCAATAATAATAAGAGTGCGCGTATTATAATACTTTGGAGATCTGCGCCTCGACAAAGTCCTCGACGCTGTCAGACCCTCCAACCATGGAAATTTCCTTCGCAGCAGCAGCAGCAGCAGCAGCAGCAGCATCCAGCAAGCAAGAAACAAACGTGGTGATGGTATATAATATGCTCTGAACTGCAACGATACAGCTCCTATTGCAAGAATTACCTTCCTTCTTAGTGTTCTTTACTACTCTTTTCCATCATCATCATCATCATCATCATCGTCGTCATCGTCATCATCATTCGCACCAAACTGCACACCACCATCACCGCCATCCCCTAGAACAGCAGCAGCAGCAAGCACACCTACTACCTTCTCGATTTTCTGGTCAAAAGTGAGACGGAAGACTAGGCTATTCAGGTGATGGGCCAAGTTGCTGGTAGTGAGCAGCAGCAGGGAGGGGGGAGGAGGGAGGAGGAAGGAGGTGATTCGAATGAATCGAGACATTTAACATTTAAAGGCAGCATCACCAAAGTGTTCTTGTTCATTTTAGAAGAGATAGCATAATCTCCTTTGGTAGCAATGCAAGCACAACAATAATACAACAACAGGCAGCAACAGCAACAGGAATACTACCTGTGGATTTGGAGCCAGTTGTGCTCCGCACTGGTGGTCTGGAAGAGGAGAGAGAAAGAGAGAGAGAGAGGGAGAGAGAGAGCGAGAGAGAGAAAGAGAGACGAGGGGGGGAGAGCAAAGGGATTAGGAAGAACAACTTACTCTTCTTCTTCTTGCAGTCGTAGTATTCTCAAGAATGGCGGCGTCAAGTTTCGGATATCATTGGTGAAATAGAAATGTGCAGGAAGATCAATCACAGCCGTGAATCGAGCAAACCTTGAGTTTTTTGACTACATCCTTCATCTGGCCTATTGTAGTGTCGGAGCCCTACACACACACACACACACACACACACACACACACATAAATATATGTATAACCTCCTCTTCATCCCCTTCTTCCCTCTCTCCATGATCCACTGAAGAGAAAGAGAGAGAGAGAGAGAGAGAGAGAGAGAGAGAGAGATAGCAACAACCTGCTGAACTATGGAGCTTTTCTTCACCTCATCGTACCGTTTCCGCACCTCACCGGCCTACGAGCAAAGGAGGAAACAAGATAGAGGGGGGGGGAGAGAGTGACAACATTAGGACGGATGAAGATCAGTTTTTACATACACACAAACAAACACACACACACACACACACACAGACACATATATATATATATATATATATATATATATATATCTTTGACCCCTGCCTCCCTCTTCCTTATCGTGACTGACCTTCGTATGCAGCCATTGTCCCAATGCATAGACGTGCAAATCACGAATCTCCTTATATCTACGCAGCAGCGAGGGATGCGATAGATGACGACGGGAAGGAGGAGGAGGAAGAGGAGGAGGAGGAGACCACAAAAATAAGCAAAAGGAAACAATTTAGTCGTCCGCCTTAAACCGACATTCAGTCTTTTATCCATTAATTGATTTCACCATTTCTCAACAACAAAATTGAAGCAATAAGGTCTTTTCGACTTCTTCTTCTTTTGCTTCTTCCTCCTCCTCCTCCACCTCCTCCTCTCATACTCCTACAC